>JAPYYV010005901.1:0-14875 GCA_030522625.1 Copidosoma aretas | reverse complement strand
TTTTTCATAATTATATTTAACTTTACCAACTCCTAAGTACAACATTATATCAAGAGGTGGCTGTAGATCACCAAAGCTGTCAAAGTAAACAACATTATTGCTACACTTACGATACGCTACCCAGTGAATTCCGGGTCCATTCCTATCATCAAGATTTACTATTGCAGTTTCCTGATATTGCGGTCCATTAGTTGGTAAGTTATTTCGCATAAATACCCCTGGAAAAGCAGGAATTTTTAAAATTTAAGCGTATATTAATAAATCAACATTCGTTAGAGCTCTATCAGGCAATCTTACTTCATCAATCTTTTTTTTTTAAACCTTTTCCGGCGTAAGGTTTCAAGTAAACACCCAATCCAGTTTTGTATGGCTTTAGATGTAGACCTTTTCCGAGAGCAATAGCTTCCATAGTTTTATTGTGTCTCTTACTCTCTTGCAGTTGTTGTTTAGCTGCCTTCGTTGCATTTATGCTTTTTAATAGCCCTGCCACCCCATTCGCTAATGCACCGGTTGCACTAAGGCCTGCGAACAAAGGTATCAGAGGTAAAACACCACCAATTCTAGCAGGGAGTGGTAGTACACGCAGTACTTTACGAAATTTTTGCCTCCAGTTTTTTTTACCGCACTACGTGCACCTTTTAAAACAGAACCAATGACTTTGCGGGCATTTTCCTTCTTAGTGTTGATTCCTCGCGAGGCAGCTTTAATAACTTCATTCAAGGCAGTACATGGTTTCTTTTTTTTTATACCCATACTCAATTTACTTTTTAGCTTTATAGCACTCATTATCGCTAGAGCAGCAGCTTTTTCACCAATACTAAAATCTCCGGCTTTGAATCTTTGCCAAGCTCTCTCAGCTAAAACTCTATCTGCTGAGATTCTAGCGTCAATGTTTTCTCGATTCCGAGAATAAGCTATATCGTCCTCCTTGCACACTGCGTCCAATGGATTTATTCCCGGATTACCTCTAGCGAGACATTTCACAAGATTGGTACCGGGACCGCAGTACTGATAGCCTGGTATGTGAAGTTATATCGGTAACCTAGTAATAATCCTATTCAAAACACCGCATCCGCTTTTGCAATGTATGATCATTACCATTCTAAGGTTGGATCGCTACTGAGCAGAAGAGAACAAGACGGTTGTATTTATAGTTTAGACAACTCTTATGCACTACTCAACGCAAATCATATAAGTGCTGTATTATTGAGTCCATGGATCAGTTGTCATTGAACATTCATAAATAGTAGACATGAAGTTCAAAGAGCAATCAGTCAAATCGCAAGTTCCAAACATTAATGCTGTTGTAAAACAGGAAAATCGATCAAATAGACATGGTGAATTGCTCCTTAACAATATCCTAGCTGTATTCTGTTGCCCATTCAATTGTGGTAAAACTGATAGTTTATTAGCATTAGATTGATTTATATAAGGAACGCATATCACCGAACTTAAAAACTAAAACCTTGCAATTAGTGATTCCAAAAAAAAAAATGAAAAAAATTCTAAAGGAAGCACATGATACACCAACAGGAGGATATTTTGAAATCAACAAAACACTAGAGAAGATTAGGAAAATATTCTACTGGGCCACTTGCAAGAAAGATGTGGAAAATTCGTGTCAAACGTGTACAGTTTGTGTTGCAAAGAGAGGTCCATCAGATAAAGGAGTTAGTGAGATGAAGATTTATAATTCAGGGGTACCTTTTGAGAGACTATAAATGGATATTTTAGGGCTATTCCCAATTTTTTCATTAGGAAACAAATACCTCCTTGTTGTGGTAGATAATTTCACAAAATGCGTAGAAGCTTTCCCTTTGTCTAATATGAGGACAAAAACGATAGCTAAAGTTTTTGTTGATGAGATAGTTTGTCGTCATAATGTTCCATTAGAAGAACATACTGATCATGGGAAGAATTTTGATTCGCGCTTGGTGAAAGAGTTAGCAGAAATTTTGGAAATTAGGAAAACACGAACTACACCTTTACACCCACAATCAAACGGTCAAGTGGATCGCAAACATCAGACTATTCTTAATTATTTGTCGAAGTTTGTATGTGAAAATCAGAAAGATTGGGACTCTTGGATCTCACTATTTTTGTTACCTTACAGATCTTCCAAACATGCGACGACCAGATTTTCTCCAGCTGAGATGTACACCGGCGATGACTTACGGCTCCCGCTAGATCTGATGACAGGACCTCCTCCGTATGATTACACTGAAGTTTTATCGCCTGAGAATTATGTACAGAAGCAAATAAAAAAAATGGCTTAAATTCATGATATGACAAGAGCAACCATGGCTATAACGTCTAGCATGATCAAGACCCATTACGACAAACGAGCGAGACAAGTTGATTTTTCGAAAGGACAAAAAATTTGGTTCTACAATCCACAAAGAACAAAATGAAAGAGCCTAAAACTTCGGACTAACTGGAATGGTCTGGTTCAAGTTGTCAAGAAGATCAACGATGTTGTCTACGCCATTAGGAAATTGGATCTGTCAATAAAGTTTGGCTTCTTTTCTATAAAATAACGTATTTTAATTGTTACTCGCAATTATAACAATAGTATTAATTATTTTAGAGTATTCTTTTACTTGTTAAATATTTACACTATTTTTTTGCCATATTTTTAGATTTTCATCTTGACAAAGTTTGAATACTTTTATCCAATCTAAGCCCATCAATACATCTTTTTTAAACGAGTTGCTCTATATTATAAAAAATCAACATTGTTTTGGTATGTTAAATATCGTTACCGGTAAAGTAATAGCACTTTTTGCTTTTGTGATTCGTGAAATAATCTCTATTATTTTATCACCACCTATATTTGTACTCAAATTTTAATTTTTCCGAAAATTATAGTTGATCAGAGATATATTCGCTCCGGAATCATATAGATCAATTGCTATTTTATCATTCAACTAAATCTTTAATTTGATAAGTGGGGTCACTATTTGTTGTTTGCTTTATTCGTACTGACAAATGCATCTTGAATTTCCTTGTTGTTAGGTACTTTGATTTTGTCATTTTTATTTGATTTCTTATGAGCTATTCTTGTGCGGCACATTTACTCTGTATGAATTCTATTTGGTAAACCTACACTTTAAGAGTATGCACACGGAATATGTTTGTTTTGGATTTTGTGTTTATCTTCATACCTTTCACTCTAGCTATTAATATATTTGGTTCTCAAAGGTCCTGTTTGTCTAAGTGTTGACATTAAATCATCCATGTTTGCTAAGCTTTTCTTATCTAACTGCGATCTAAAAAAATTTGGTAGCGCAATCACTATTAAGCTAATATTGGAAATAATGGTTGGACTAGGATGCACGTATACAAGCATATTTTTTTTTTTTAAGCAAAATCCGAGAAGGGTCCATTTAATTATTTAAATGTGTAACTATATAAAATTTCATTCCACGACTTTTGACAGAACGTTACTATGAATGAATTATTCTAGAATTCTTAAGCGTGAGATAAAGAATTTGTTTTTAAAAATATCAAAAACCATTCCAAAGCTGGGCCTTCTAGAAATAATCTTAGAATATCTGCATATTTGTTTGCTTCCACCTCGAACCTGCTACATTTCGTTACGAAAAGTTTTAACCAAGCCACTGCATTTAAATTCTTTTCATTAAATTTATCTCATATTATGTTCTTTAAGGTGAAATGGATTGGATTTTCATGTGAAGGAATCGAAGTAGGATCTTGCAATGAAGTGAGGTAACCAGTTTGTATCGCCTCAAGATAACATTCATTAAAAGTAACATTACCTTCTTCATCAAGATAAATTTCTTTCAGTTGATTTTCCTTCAATGTGATGACAACATTTATATATTTGTTGCGTGTCTTCAGACTCTTGACCTCTCCCTTTGTTACTGCGTTTTCGCAAAAATGTGGGTGTTGGCTCTTTGTTTGTTGGTCTCGTACAAATTAAAAAATTTCTAGGTGTCCAATCAATTGAAAATTTTCGCCTTTACACTAATTTGTTTTGGGATCTGCAGCTTTGGATGCAAAGTGGAATAATCGCTTTATGTCGCCCGTTATTGTGTTGATTTTAAAGCCTTGAAATCAGAGGCTTAGAAGATTTAGGAAAGGTGAAAAAATAGTCCAACAAGTGTTGTTGCAGCAAGAAATTACTGGAATTCCACATATGAAAAAACAAACAACGCTTACTATTAGTATGAACTTTTCCATAATTTAAATTCTAGCATAGTACCTGAATTAGCACAATCGTCGGTATTTTATTCTGATTATTTACAACTCAATGTGCTCGACGTCTATGCCATGAGAGAGTTAACGAGCGACTGACTCGTTGTCTGTGCGTGGTGTTTTTAATGAATCTTTCTCAGTCACTTTTGATTATGGACATGACTAGTAGTTATGTACGTGTCTAGGTGACTATGTTTGATAAGGCTTTACACTTACACATATATAGGAAAGTATCAATATAAATTTCTTCGATATAAAAAACATTTATTATATTCACTGTACCTATTCCATAAACATTAAATTTTCATCTTATATTACCAACTATAGTTGCCTTCAACAAACGACAATCACCTACTTTTACATGAATTGGCTCTTTTTATTCAACAAAATCATAAAAATATCGATGATCATTCAAAACATGATCCAAGCAATCGCTATCAAGCAACAATTCAAATTTATTCAAGCAACTATTAACTTCTACACTTGGCTCATTCACATCAGGGCTAACCTAAAATTCTGCATCAGAAAAACTTGTATTACCGTATTTGTTTGATGCCCTTGTTTATTTCGCTACCAACCACCTCCCTGGCAATGTTGACCTGAGCCTTTACCAGCTTCTTGACCTCGGCCGTCCCTTACGCCCTCTTGATGCTGCCACTGCACCTGTTGTTGCTGTTGTTCTTGGAGCCCACCTAGATGTTGCTGCGCCCCTCCTCTAGGTTTTCACGATCATCCAGTCTGTTCCGTGCTCAGGAATCGTGCTTTAAAATGCCTACATCTGCCGCACTTAAAATATTCTCTGTCATTGTAACTTTCACTTTTAATGCACCCAAACTACTTTTGCTCCCTTTATCCTTTTGTTTTCATTAAAATATTTTCATCTTACTCTTTGCATATTCTACTGTTTAAAACTTAGGTGAATCAAGCAATTAAAAAAATTATCTTTGCTTCTACAAGTAACACAGCCATTCTTGTTTTCATTTATTTTTATATAAAATAACCAGCCACTTTACGATGAAAGATTCACGTCGATAAGTTTGTTCGTCATAAAGTAATAATAAAAAGACACTGCCTAAGAGAGTAGCAATAATGTTAAAGTCAGTTTTCTGATAAAAATAATTATAAATTGATTCGCCACCTGAAGAATTCTAAAATAGACGTCTTCACGAAATATTAACCTAATATTTACTACTTTAATGACGTTAAAAAGTTAAATTTAAATTGAACATTAGATTCCTTTTTAACAAACAAATGAAATGTCCCAAGAACTAATGGATATTTTTTGATAAAAGTTTTTTAGTGAAAGATTATAAGATACGTATTTAATTAATATTGTAAGGGTCTAGAATTTTTTTTTTTGACAATAAAAAAAAAGAATTAATTTTAGTAAAAAATTTCAATTTTTTTTTTAGATTATTCAAATAACTAAGAGAAAATATTTAATCTAGAGGGCATCTACAGCTTAGGTCGGAGACAACTAAAAAATCCAGTTTTATTTTCCAACAAAAAAAAATGTATTTGTATTAATCGTTATTTCATTTCAAATAAGAAACGAACTAGATAGAATGGTATCTTTAAGCATACTTATTTTTTCCATGTAAAATAAGTCATTGTTTTGATCTTTTTTTTCAACGTATGCCTGAAGTCTAACACTACAACGCAGACAGCATTGTCAGTACAACGGTCACGAACTGAAAAAATTAAAATCTTCATCATATCGTATCTATGTCAACCCTCCTCATTATAGTTACTTTTTTGGTATAGTTTATATTAGGGAAACATATTACAGTATGCAAGATAGTTTGATAATCCTTAGATATCAAGACTTGATATCTAAGTTTTACCTTTAATTCATATTCTTTACTAAAATCAAGAGATGTGTAAAAAATTTTGGAGATACGAATTCGAACTATTTGAAATCCTGCACAGCTTAGTAAAATAGCGTATGTAATTATCAGCATATGTGACCATAGTTCTCAGAGAAAGCTTCAATTTATCCTCTTACATCACAAATATCCCGCAATAATGGCCCGTTGCCGCAATTTTCTAGCACGAGAGATGAAAGTGGACGACTTCAACTACAAAACGTGGAGATTTATTGTTGAAAGAAAGTTAAGATTTGCTCATTATGGACGACCTGGTCCATTTTTTACTGTTTCACATAATAATCTACGCTTGAAGTTAGAATTTCGAGCTAAAGTTTCTCCAGATTTTGATCGGCTTGAGATGTAAATTAGGTCTTTACTAATTTTTCTGACCTTAATTCATAATATATGGTACATGTCTTTTTAAAGATTTTTATTGAGGAGTCCCTGAACTGTTATTTTGATTGATTGGTTTAAGAATATCTAGAAAACAAAGACATTAAAAAAATTAGTCAATCATAGTCTTACAATTATTTCAGGAAAATTATTTTTGCACACAAAAGCGACTTCTTCACACTATTATGATTGATTAAAATGAAAGGAAATTCAGCGGTATAATCTTTACTAGTTAATCCACCGATTTTCCGTCAGTTATCTAAAACGAATGAGGTCCATTTTTCATCTTATATCGTCTAGATCTACCAGCCGAACAGAAGTGTACTAGTCGACTGATAAGAGTTATCAGATAGTACAACGTACCATCGCTTCAAAGATGAACCATGACAAATATATTTTGATAACTACGTTCTTACTTGTTTTTAAAATTTTCCCTGTCTAACGAGTATCACTACTATTACTGTGACTACGATGTTCTGCAATTAAAGAGGTTAGAAATAGGTTGGACCAATATTGTGTGTAAACTATAGATTGCATTGGAGTTTTCATTAAGATAAACATCGTTTACAGTACCTTTAGAAAGCATAATGATGATTTACATGATCAATCACATGGAATAAAATAATCATAACATTAAAAATAAGGGAATTTATGCAAAACTGTGCCTATCCACATATCTTCTGATGTTCTTGTTAAGCTGTTATCACATACATCACAATTAGCTCTCTTTTTCCTTGCAATAGTGACTTCTTTATACCTGTCCTACTTGCCGTGTAATTTTTTTGGCATTCCTGAAATATGTAAACAAGTAGAGAAAGTTCATCAAACTTACACAGACATATGGTTGATTCCGCCGTTAATAACTTGGACGATGCCCAGGGCTCGTACGCGTGTACTAAAGTAAAATTTTCTGTTCTTGAGGTCCACATATATAGTCCACAATAAAGTCCATTTTTGAATCTCTCCTGTCGACGAGGGCTTTAACTTTTGAGTTATGCAAGGATAAAAGTTTAGGTTTTTTGCAGTGTCACATGTGATCTTTAAAGGTACAGAACACCCACTTTTTAAAAATTAATATCAAAACGAAACGTAGGAGTTGCGAGAAAGTAGTTAAAATTGTGTTAATTCGCTATACTAGCTACAGGTAGCTCAAAATTGCCTTTTCATCAACCCTTATATTTAAAGTGTCTCTTATTTTGTTTCCGTGCATCAAAATTTTACCAAACTTTTATTTCAGCACTATTAATTTTAAACATTAGACACGTGCCTCGGTGTTTGGACTAAAAAGCATGTTTCGTAAAATGTATTGATTATTATTATTTCTACTTCTAACGCTAGTAGCAAAGAAGTACACTATACTTTGTGGTCTTTATTCGGCTTAAATGAGAGCAGAAAGAATCAATAATTATTAGGGAAAGATTTGTTGAATTTTGTCTTACCAGTCAAAAGTGATGGTAATTTGCAGAAGAATCACTAATTTCCATTAGATACCAACAAGATCTCATTTTTAGAGACTACTCATATTCTTTATTTCACAGCTGTTACTCTTGATCAATAGCACTATATTGATCAATTTTTTTTTTAATCCAGAGAGTTTCATTTCACCGATGATTTGAGCTTAGTCGGAGTGTCCTAATTTTACAAGCAGCATACCTATACGTTCTAGAAAAAGATGTACTTTATCCGAAAATTTACTATAATTTTTATTTCAAATGTGTATTTTTCGAGAAAAAAACTTGGAAGTGCAGTTATTATACGTATCAGATGTGGATGGTACTTTACGTAAGATTACCGTAAAAAAAGATTTCATGAATCATTTTTTTTATCCTTTTTTAAAGCATTTCTGAGACAGGTATGGCAGAGTCTCCTATATATTAATTGCAATGTAATAAATACTTAATGTTGACAAGGACATTGTATACTTTTTCAAGTAAACTACTTTAAACGCCAAGGAAATAGCACTATAAGTCGTGCAATTATAGACCATTGTTATTCATTCTATAGATACAGTAAAATTGAGCTAAAACTTGAGCTAATGTTCCTAAAATATTAATGATCCACAGAAATGTCTTAGCACTAAAAATGCATAGTGATTATTTAAATTTGCAGTAAATACTGTCGAATAATATGTTATCATGTAAAATTAGCTAATGTCTCACTAAAGTGCAGTGATTTTCAGTAAAAATCGTACTGTATTACGCATAAACTGACAAAAAGACTTCCTTAGCACAAGATAACTAATAATACTAACAACAGTAACTAATAATAACAATACTTACTAATAATAACAATACTGATAATTAAAGGATTACATGATCCTTCGCCCCCACATGGACACAAAAATCGTTCTCGTGTTACATGTTCCATAAACAAAAGCTGTTGCTATATTTCTAAATTATCTGTTAAAAAAAGGGTTAGGCATGTTGTCAAATTGCATAACCATCAATCTCACCATATTATGCTTCATTGTGCGTTAGGCACTAAATAATACTTGATAGAAAAAAATTATTTTAAGACTAAAACATGTAGGAGGCACTAAACATGCATTTTAAAAACGTTCCTTGCAATATTAAGATTTAGTTATGAAAGACAGATTGAATGAGACAATATCTTAGATACTTTTTACAAACAAACTTTAAGCTTTTTTACTATAAACTTACTTATATAAAAGACTTGGCAGGCTCCAACAGATTCATATGATAAACTATTGTTTTGTTCAAAGCTTTTCAACGAGCTAAATTTAATTCTTATTTGTAAGAACAATCTCACTGTCGTAGAGTCTAAACTTTACCCCATGTGTATGCATTAAATATATAATTAGTCAATGCTAACATGCATGCATGTATTTTACAACCCTGCGGTACAGTAGGAGCTAGCTAGTGTAATAAGGGAACTGTACAATTAGTACGGAGGACTTGTGCACGGTCGTATAAATAGGTCTGGCAACTTAAGTAATTTTCAGTGGTAGAGGTAGTCATGGTAATCCTCAGAAGTTCTCTGTTTTTGACCATCTAAAATAGTTACGTGTAGCGCTGCCGTGTAGACAACTACCGGGTGACTTGAGTATTATACATGAGCAATGTGCAATACGCCAGGCATCTATCTGAATTTTGTTCTCCCTCTGCATATTACTCATCGGTCATCTAAATAGTAAAGTTGAAAGCGAAGCTATTTTGATGACACCCTTTATTACCATAGTTGCTAGACATTTTCATACAATTGCCGATCCGTGCGATGAGTGCATGGACGCTTCAGAGTAGCAGTTGAGCCATGTACATGGAGCGGCACTCTTGCTTCCTATGGCTGCAGTCACATGGTGCAGGATTAAGCTCTACAATAGACCGTCCACAATGGAACGAACCAACGACAGCAACATAGTTGAATCCGAAATTGCTCTGATTGGCTCTTTCTATTGCGGACGGTCTATTGCAGAGCTCTATTCTGCACCATGTGACTGCAGTCTTAAAGTAGGGAGCTGGGCGTAAGCCGCAAGTACAGAATGGTAGTAAACGCATAAAAATTACTCGCATATATATATATACGCACGATTTTAAGACAATAATACACTTCCCAGTATACGTTTTAGGTGTGTTCATATATATCAATACATACAATCATGCATCCACAAGAATATCAATATGTATTAGACCCTAATAAGCGAGCAAAATTTCCTTTTGGACTAGTAGTTGTCGAGTACTTTAGTATGGCCTTCACTATCATGAACATAATTAAGTGTTTATTAATATTTAGCATAATTACTAGTAAAAAAGTTAATTGCACCGATAAATGCGTATACATCTTTTTTGCACATGGTATTTACAGTAATCTTAGAATAAAAAGATTAAATTCAAAAAATAGAATAGATATCTTGAAGAATATACTTTCTACTATAGTTGCAAAAGCAAGAGTCACATACACAGAAAAAAGTTAGGGCATTGAGCAACCGCATTGGCTGACTGGCTAATCCAAGCAGAGGTTCTTTTGCCCTTCCGCTTAAAGCATATACCGTCATATTTTTGGGAACAAGTTCATCGAGCATGCCTCGTATTAAGCAAAAGCTGTATCAGTTGTACGAGCTAGGGACTAACCGTGCACACGAAGTTGCTCTTACTTTTTTTTAAGAACTATATTGTCCTGCCCTCAATCAAAGCAGCAGTACCTATAGAAGTACAGTGCATCTGCTGGACTAAGAAAGGTCCCTCAATGTTCCACCTATTTTTCCGTGTAGTTGCATGTAATACTGTAAGTATACAATTTTTCAGAGGTTTAGAGTCAAGTATCACTTATACAAATCAACCTTATTATTTAGCTAACATAGGCTGAAGATTAGGTATTATTACTTATTATAATTTATTTGCGATTTCGTAGACTAACACATCGGTAAATAGTCGATCAAACGTTTCCTTCGAGGAATTAGTGATACATTTATCCGTAGATATATTTTAAAAGTTACATTGAGATTACTGGCATTAGCTCAGCTCAGTTTTATTATTGCTAATTTGAATACAACATGATTAGTTGAGCTAGTCTTCGTCAGAAACGTTTGTGTACTTCTTTGGATTGAAAAAGTGGCATTTTTCGACTCCTGATATTTCACGACTTTTTAATCAGCTTGAAACTATTTTTATTATTTAGAGGATCGGAATGGTGAATAAGACTTGCTTCTTTGTTTACCATGATTATCCATTTCTACTGCAATGTTACATCTACGGCATCGTTTTTTTGAATAATCATTTTGGGTAATTATAACAAATGATTTTTATTGTTTTGAAGTGTCAGATGAGCAGGTGAGATTATATGAGCAATAATAAAAAAGCTTTTCTTTCATTTGTAATGTTTGCCTCACATTTTTTGTTGATAAATATAATTTCTTGTCTTTAATTGATAATCAATTGTTCTTCTGCTTACATCTCATCTTTTTTTGCGTCATTAAGCATCTGCAGTTATATATTAATATGTATCTTATTATCTTTCACTATAAAAAACTTCTATCAAAAAATATCCATTAGTTCTTGGGACATTTCATTTGTTTGTTAAAAAGGAATCCAATGTTCAATGAAAATTAAACTTTTTAACGTCATCAAAGTAGTTAATATTAGTTTAATATTTCGTCAAGACGTCTCTTTTAGAATTCTTCAAGTGGCGTATTAATTCATAATTATTTGAATCATAAAACTGACTGTAACATTATTGCTACTTTCTTAGGCAGCGTCTTTTTATTATTACTTTACAACGAACAAACTTATCGACATAAATCTTTTATCTTAAAGTAACTGGTTATTTTATATAAATGAAAAAAATAATGGCTTTGTTACTTGTAAAAGCAAAGATAATTTTTTTAATTCCTCGATTTGCCTAAGTTTTAGGCAAAAATACATATAACTAAAATTTGTATCGTTTGTTATTGGGGTCTTTAACTTTAAAGATTCATCAAGTCCTACTAAAAATATGCTAGTTTTCTAGTCTTGATCCTATGTTTGAAAATGCGAGAATCTAAAGAGTTCTCAAATTGTTTGGCTCAAGGAACAGCTGAAATTTTATTCAAACGAATTTAAAATGATGGTAGCAAGGAAAAGTCGTCACATTTCTGGTATTCATTATTCAGTTTCAATCATCCGAATTTATTTGGGATAGCACGCAAAAATCAAATATTGGGCACAGTAACACAATGAAAATTTCAAACAGGAAATTGTCTTGTTAAAATGTTTTTCTCTATTATTTCTTTTATTTTGACGTGTAAGAAACGACTTTTATAGAAAATGTAAAGCTATGGAAAGAAAGGTAGTATAAATTAAAGTATCTTACACATGCATGTCTCAGAGATATATTGCGTTTTTGTGGTTGCTCACCGGTTCTGATACCACGTCGTACTCATGAACATAGGGCTGTTGGAATGTAGGTAAATTTATATTACTGTAATATAACTAGATATCGACACGTATAAAAGTGTGCACAAGTGATGCAAATGACACCGTTGTATGCGAGCGGTATGTAACTACAATAGGAGAACATACTGATCATGGCCGTTGCTAGGTATACACGCTCTCGTCAGATTTCGTGGAACAATAAGAGTAGAGTTTTGTATCTTTTTCAAACATAGTAACTTTTGTTAAAGAAATCCTATAAAGTGTTTATATGTATACTTATTTTGATCTATTAAATTGTTATGTTCATATTTATCATGGTAGCAGTGCTTGTGGTTAGTAATTTTTGAGAACAAATTTTACGTATTCCTTGGGGAGACGTCCACTTTTTAAGTCGACACGTGCATGGAAAATTGCAAAAAAGTTATGATAAGTGACAGTGACTATCCAACAGCAAAATATTAGAGAAAAGTTTTTGTGACAAAAGTTGTTGAAGTAATCATTTTAAAACTTAATACAACTCAAGAAGATACAGAGATATATATTGAAGCCTACTTGGCAGGTAAAGTAAAAATTCCTATTTTTGATGGAAAGGACTATAAGTGCTGGAAAAGGAGAATTGCGATGATTCTTAAGTAAAAAAAGTCTGTAATTGTATCAACGAGAGCAATGGTTACCACAGATAAGTAAGCAGAGTGGATCGAAAAAGGATTAAAGGCAATTTTTGTCATCTACAGTGGGACTGCCAATGATGAATTGCAGCTCGTGAAGGGCACAGAAACAGCGTACGAGATATTGAAAAAATTCGACGAGATGTACTAGAAAGAGTCAACTGCAACACAAATTTGTGTTCGAAATAAATAAAAAAAAAAAAAAAAATTCAAAGACTTTAAAAGTTTAAGTGCCTTTTTAACTAAACTAAAAAAATTAGTTAATGATTTAAATAGTGCCAGTGAAAGTGTAAGTGAAAAGGAAAAGCTTAGTTATAGGATAAATATGCTTCCGAGCTCAATGAGTTATATAAGTGACTCAATCGATGCGTTAAAATAGTCTGAATAAACAGTAGAATATGCAAAGAGTAAGATAAAAATATTTAAATGAAAACAACTAGGTTGGCTCCGACAACAACAGCAACAGAAGAACTTTTAAGCAGTAGAACTTTTTTTTTGTCGCGATAATGTACGCATGATGCAGAAGAAACTGAATTTACACCAGATCGGTTCAGAGTACAAAAAATCAATAGGATATCAGATGTATGTTACGATATATTGTCGGCTTAGCTTACTGACCTGAACAGGTATGATGTAAATTTATAACAAAAGCACAGAATGTTTGAGGACAGTAGAAGTAACATCAATTAGTATACTTATGTCAGCAAAATATGCTTAACATAACTTAAAATTTGAACAAATGCCACAATTCAGGAATTTAAAAAGAGAAAGACGGAAATTAAATGAAATATATTATTTAGGTACATAAAAATAGAGAATTATCTTACAAGTCGTAGACCCAGACTCTCACATTTATTCGCTTACAATGTACGTTCGTTACTGGAAAGAAAGCGATCGCTTCTAAAAATTTATATCGAAACACTTGTAACACTTCATAAAGTTTGTTTTAAATTATTTTTAAATTTAAAGAGTCTTCCTTTCTAATAATTTAGTCAAACGTACAATTATTGCATGATATTCTAGAAATAATACTTTTTTTATACTCAGATACGTTGTCTAAAATAACGGTGTTGTCGGAGTCAAATGTATGGTTGTACTTTATTTGACTCTTCGAATCTCAACTTGATTACAATAATAACTTATACCGGGTTCCTACTATTTTGGTGCTTATTTATGCACTTCTGAAAAGCCAATTTCGTTTAACCTCTGTATTTTGCTGGACCAAATTACCAGGAAAACTCATACAGAACATTTGTTCCGTTCAATTTATCAGTCTCATCTCTACCTAATTCAAATATATTTTTGAAAGTTTCGGCTACGCTACGGATTCGCATTATTTGATACGTGCTTGTAAAAAAGATTGTGTGGTGTGCGGTCTCTTACAAAATATTCATGACAAGTCGTAAATTATTTCTGTAGAAGCGTGTATCAGATAATGACCCCAAAAAATGTATGGTTCTATTAAAAGTAATGGATTTTAATCGCCAATCAAAAACTATTTTTTATATGTGTATGGTCAAGTTAGTGTAAAGATAATGTATAGATCTGTTGGTTTCTATTATATGTGTAAATCTTAGGCTTATCCTGGTGCTATCATCAACAGACAGAAGTATTAATTTGAGATCTGTGGCTGCATATAATAGTATCGTCCACGTTATGGTAGTATACAAGTTGGCGAAAATTGTGCTATTTAATAAGTATATCTAAGTGTCAGAGTCGCTGGAATAGATACGACGATCAGCACCCACGAAAGGAAAAATAGCGCACTGCTTGATTGTAGGTTGATTCATGTAAATATATTTAACACAATTTACAGAGGAACTTAAGTCAACGTAAAACACAAGAACTCTGAGCTATCTGA
>JAPYYV010005900.1:0-14877 GCA_030522625.1 Copidosoma aretas | reverse complement strand
AAGACCGCATCAATAGTAGTTTTGTATTTTGTTGTGCTAAGATTGCGATCATTTGACATCGTTACACCAAATTCATCATTAAATGTATATATATATATATATGTATATGTTTACGTGCGACGAGCTGCTGACTGCAACTGTACAATAGCGTACAGCGAGCTACGAATCCGAAATTTTTTCCGTGTGCGCCACCTAAACGAAACAGCAGGAACAGGCACAGGCACAGGCCTGCAGTGAGCAAGGCAAGTGGACTTTTTCTAACCAAACTAACTGAAAAATATACCTATATATAAGCTTTAGTACATGGTGAAGTAAAACAACGTAGGTATACGTATACGTTTTGAGTTGAGTTATCCACAGGCCTGGTACATATTCGCCGCGCCGTAGAAAGAGAGGGAGATATTATTTACTTCCTCTCCAAACATTCTCCCCGCGCGGTAGAGAGAGAGGGGAATATTGCTTCCTCTCCTACGACGCGTCACCCGCGCCGGCGCAGTCTACTCTCCCTCCCCTCAATCTTACGAATTTTCGATCAGCATCACGTGACCTGACTTACCTGACGCGAGTTTATCATTTTTTCCCCATCCCAAAAAGTGCACAACGCCGCTAAAGAAGTTTTCACTTCAAAAAGGTTTTTCATGTGCACAGAATACTGGTAATAGGGACAACATGATTTTTCGCTTGAAGCCGCGGTTACATGGAGCAGGGACAAACAGCGAAACCTTATTGCGGAGGAGGAGCGGAGCCATAACAGTCTGCTGAGTTTACTCACCCATCTCTCACCCTCGTGAACTTGAACGGTTCCGCAGTGACGCTTCGCTGGCTATGTATGCACCATGTAACCGGGATCTTAGTCTTGTTTTAGAAAACAATTTCGACTTATACTACTAATACAACACAGAGAACAGCTCGAGTTTGCCCTAGCTGGCTGCCATTGATATTTCTTGTGCACAATGTGTTTTATGTACTGTACAAAAAAAACATCGTGTAATTGCATACTGAGGCGAGACTACAGGGAACAAATTTTTCATGTGTATCTTTTTATTTTGCTTTTATAACGTGAAAATTTCGAGACGCGTATCATAAATAGCTAACGTTTGATCTAACGATACAACCATTTGATATATTACGTTTTAACCTCGTTGATTAAGGGGAAAATAGTTAAAATTTTCTAGGATTCCTGGAACATTGCGGAAAAGGAAATTTTTTTCAAAAACGCTTATATCTTGTTAACGGTTGTGCGTAGCAAACAGCTGTTTGTAGCAATAGAAAGGGCGTGGAAAAATAAATAATACAGCACTTTTAGTTATATTCCGATTTGCTTGAAATATTGAGATAAACAGCAACAAAGGAATACGTGCAAAAAGGCTTAAGACTTAAGAGAAAAGCATTAGGCCAGCCCCCAGTCCGACGAACCCTGGCTGCGTTAGGCCGCATTCGTACAGAGCAAGAATGAAGCGTCGGAGCAGTTTGCAGCCGCTGCAAGATGCATGATTGGCTGTCATTTTGCCGTGCCGTGCCGTTGACTCCATATTCCCTCTCCGTCTAAACGCGGCCTAAGCGCAGGAGGTGAGAGGTGAGAGAGAGAGAAAGGAAACGGAGTATTCGAGCCGCAGCGAAGAGAGAGTGGAAGGGGGTCAGTACAGCGCGTTCTCGAGCGAATTGTGGAATTTCGGCTGCTGAGCCGACCTCGAAAATTTTTCCAAGTACTCAAAAATGTCTAATCAAACTTAGGACCGCGCTTGATCAGTTGAGAATTCTAAATAATAAAAATACTAATTCCTCGGAATATATTTTTTTTGCGTTAAAAAATGTTTATGGACTCTGAACATTTTTCTATATTGGCTTTGCAGACGAAATTTTTAAATTCGCTCGAGAACGTACTGTAATGTCCCCTGTCACCTCTCATTTCGCCACGGCTCGAATATTCTGTTTCCTTTTTCTCTCTTACCTCTGACCTACCGCACAGTACAAAAACTTTACTACCGATTTGTAATAATTCGCTATGTGCAATAACGTAAAACGAAAATTTGAGTGCATGTGCGAAATTTTTGTCAATTCACCAGATTTTGTGTTTGACAGAAATAAAACACAGATTAAATTTAGTTAATTAACAAATGGTTTGCAGTGTTTTATCTAGAGTAAACGTCGCGTCGTGAATTTACAATAGCGTTTGGATTAAATTGACTAACCCGCTTGTACAGTTAGGTAAGTGTAAGCAGGGCTTATGAGAAGGCGGCACCTAACCTCAAGGTGGACGAAATCGTTCACCGAGCAGACGGGTGAATCTATGATTCCGTGCACGCATTTTACCGTGAACGACATAAAAGCGTTTTTCGAAAAACTCTACGGGTCGCCTGAGATGCCAATATAGATGTACAACGATCGTATAATTTTGGTAAGAAGCTTCGTATTGTCTGACCCGATCGCCCAATCTGGGTCTCACGAACGAATCGAATAAAATTTTTCAAGTGAAATCAGCGCGTTGTAATTGAAGATCAAAATCATTTTTTGGTGTTTACAATACTGTCAAACGAAAAACATGAAATTGTGCCCAAGTCGGCCTTTTGTAATTATTGATGAATGCAAATATGAATAAAAAACTAATAAGTAATATTGTGATTGCATACGATAAAATATTGCAGGGACGTATCCACGAGTTACCTGGAAAAGAGTTGGAAGTATCAGATGTTTCAGTGACGGCTTCGTCTACCATGCTGATAAGAGAAACGCAGCTGCGTTGATCTTGAGCTGCGCATCCCGATGAAGCCCTTACTGTCCAGGATTTTTGAGGCTTGATAGAGATAATAATATACGGAGTAGCGGAGATCACCTTGATCATGAAGCTGATAACTTGTACATGGAAAAATAATTATTTAAAGAAGCAGTTGTTTACAAGTGCCGCACTACATTCGAAACATTTTCAAACATCTTTAATACTTCAAGTCGGGAGTAAGTACAATCATACCAAGTACTCTTTATCATAAATGTTCATTTCTCTGATTCGTAAACGCCGCACAGTGGGACAAAATGGGAAAATTTTTTTCAAATAAGATAGCTCCCGACAGGTAACTCAGATGTTAATGATTTTTTTTTTTTAATTTTGAAGGATTTGAATCGTAGATTAAGGGAAAAGTGGTCCGCAGTTCTGATACGGCACTGAAGGGGTAGTAAAAATCCCCCAGAGTGCCCCAAAATCTAAAAAAACAACTATTTTTCGCATTAAATTTATATTTTTTACCAGAAACCTAATAAAGTGATCCCTCAAAGTGCAGTATCTCTAGAAATGAAACATATATACATTCTATTAGATTCACGATGGTGGCAGCAACGTGGTGGCCAGTACATAAGAAAATATAAATGATTTACATAAATTCTGTTCGATTCAGGAAATAATTTATATTTTCTTATGTACTGGCCACCATACTGCTCATATTGAATCTTATAGAACGCATATATTTTATTTCTAAAGATACTGCACTTTGAGGGATCATTTTATTAAGTTTATGGTAAAAAATATAAATTTCATGCGAAAAAATAGTGGTTTTTTAAGATTTTGTGGGCACTTTGGGGGATTTTTACTGCCCCTTCAGTGCCGTATCAAAACTTCGGACCAATTTTCCCTTAATCTGCGATTCAAAACCTTCAAAAAAAAAAAAAAAAAAATTTATTAATATCCGAGTTTCCTATCGGGAGCTATCTTATTTGAAAAAAAATTTCCAATTTCGTCCCACTGCGTGCCGTCTGGCTCAGGGAATGCCCTGGCCGGATGCATATTTATGTCGAAAACTGCTGTTTATGAATTTTCCACAAAATGTTAGTATTCGATTAAAAATATTTAAACAATATATTGCACAGCCACAAAACTGATCATACGTTTCAATGTGTAATTGTGCATTTTCTTGATAAAAAAGAAGAACTGATAAAGCAGGAATCTTCTTTACTCTCTTAAAAGCCCTCTTTAGATGGAATTTATATGTACGTCATCATTTATATATAATGTAAATCTTAACTTTGTATCCAATAGAATGATTGTCTTAGTCACCTATAAAAAGCACTAATTTCGTACAATGTGAAACTATATTTTAAGGAGGTTTAATCATTTTCTTAAAATGCAGAGAATGCAGTAAAATTTTCTACAATAACTATTCAGAGTATCAAAAAACTGTGTAAATTTTTTAAAAAATCTTACCACAAATTTTTTTATTGATGAAATTTCAACTCACACACAAGCTTTCAAGGACATTAATAAATTCTGGCCTTTTATTCATCAATAAAAAATTTTGTGTTAGAAAATATAGAAAAAATTCACGCAGTTGCCTGACACTCTGAAAAATTATTGTAGAGAGTTTCATTGCTTTCTCTGCATTTTAAGAAAATCATTACAACTCCTTAATGAAGGGTTTTCCATCATTGAACCTCCTTAACGAAGGTTTTTTCATGATCAACAATAACAGTTTGTTGATTTGTTTAGAGACTTCAATATTTCTTAAAACCAAAAGTTAACAGACGCATACATGATAATAATTCAATCTCCGTACGCTTATAATGAATTTTTTGTTATTTCACTTTTCCTGAGGGATCAATTTACTTTACGTTGGATGGTATGAAATCAGCAATGCGTCGAGAACGTAAAAAAAATCGCCCTAGAACGCCTAATTCTCTAAGCGGGTTAGGCGAGAGTATAGAAAATTATCCACCACTACAAAATATATTTCGAGGGATGGCGATCTCTGATAATGGTGGCTGGGCAGCAATTTTCATCCATCCAGCCATTATAGTGCCATTGCGCAACTGCTCCCAAATACTGATGGATGGGACGTTTCAAGTAAGAAAATCGAATTAACAATGTTTATCAAAGGCATGCAATACGTATGAAATATTACGCTTCGTATAGGTAGTTCCCACCCGTCCGAATGAGATAGTACAATTGTATGTTATTCGTATGAAGAAACTTCATCGGGTAAGTATGAGTTGATTATCAAAAGCTGTAATTAAGAGCAAAATATAATACTGTTTTTCTATTCCTAGGGTAGGGTTTTCCAGCTATTTTTGTGCTTTGTAGTCGCAGAACGGAGAAAGTATACAAAGCCATATGGGACAAAATATTTGAAGTGGCTCCGGAGCTTGCAAACAACGTTAAAAGTGTTATGATGGACTTCGAAAAGTCGGCCATCAATGCCATCCGCGAAAAGTTTCCCCTGGCCCGTATCTCAGGCTGTTTGTTTCATCTAAAACAAGTATGAAAAAGTTTTTAAATTTTGATCGAACGACAAATTAACAAAGATCTAAGAATAGAGCACGCAAAGGATCCAGAATGAAGTTCCATGATGCGAGAGAGATCACCACGTATAGGGACCCTCTGCACGTCAAGATCTCTTTAGCACCGTGGGACACACCAAGACATCGGGTTACGTGTTATTGGTTTGCTCTATTCTTATACTATCTCGATGCGAGATAATTCGAAAATTGAAACAATTACAGACATTTAATTTACAATTAATTCAAATAGTATAGTGATGACTGTTAGTTGTCAAACAGCAATGAATTTTCAAAATAATTGACTTTATTCTATTATAATTAATGAAATGTAACAAATGTTGGTAATGAACAAATAATAAAATTGTCATTGTCGATTTTTATCTGTGAAAATTGCTTTTAGACTTTTTAGGAAGTTCAATGTTTTTTTCAAAATGCAGAGAAAGCAATGAAACTTTGTACAATAACTATTGAGAGCGTAAGGAAATTGTGTGAATTTATTCAATATGTTTTACCACAAAATTTTGTACTTATGAAGAATAAGCTAGAACTTATTTGAGTCCTTGAGAGATTGTGTTTAAGTTGAATTTTCGTCGATGAACAAAATTTGTGGTAAGAAATTTTCGGAGAGTTCTGACAGTTTTCTGACACTCTAAATAGTTATTATTAAAAATTTCACTGCTCTCTGCATTTTGAAAAAATCATTGAATCTCCTTCAGCGGATCCCTTTCATATGGTATTTTTTCCACTAACAGTAATTCGGTTTTTGTACGTAATGGTATTTTTACAATTTTTAAGGTTGTTACAGTGGTATAACATGCGCCGGCTAACATTTATTTTCAATTATGCATATTTTAGAGTAACGTTGTATCACGAGCAATGCACACGTACAACATGGAGTCGTATAAGGAAATAAAGTTTGACTCATTATAAATTTTCTTTTAATCTGGGGCACCGCACATATTTCGTACTCGTTTTAATCGAAAGAGCTTTTACTTAGTGGTATCTTTTTCAAATAAGTAATAAGTAATATTTCATCAGTGTATTGTATATTATCTGTCTAGGCTTTGATAAAATATTGGTGTCAAACGCTGAAAATACCGGACGGTGAATACGTCGACATTCTCGAGACTGCCATGGCATTACCATATCTACCGGCTAAGTTGATGCAAAAGGGTCTGCGAGTGTTGACCTCAATGGCTGATGAAATCGATGATCCGCGCATCGAACGTTTTATTACGTATCTACGTAAAACTTGGCTTCCGCTTCGTAAGATTTTTTCTGTGTTTCTGTTGCCAATAAGAACTAATAATATTTGTGAGTGGTTCCATAAACTAGTGCACAGAATTTTCCACGATCATCCAGAACTCTTTGATTTTTTGGTAAGTAAAATAAATAATGCGCAATAACAAATCACTGCGATCATTATTAATATCCATTTTTACAAATTGTTGATAAGCTTGTTGAGATCATGGTTGATTATAGTATCAAATATCAAAGAGTAGTGAATGGAACCGATCGAAGGATACGAAGACGGCTTGTAGATATACAACATGATCATGATTTGACTGCGCTTCAAGTGGAGGTTGATGCAAAAAAGTAAGCATATTACGTTCGATGATTCACTTAAACAGAAATAGTTAGAACTATATAAACAATTTGAATGTTTGTAGAATACAAGTGGAAGAATTTTTGAATACAGTTATGCTGCAAAGGCGACTACTATATGGTCCAGACATGCGTAAGTGATAAGTAGCAATTATATGTTGCAAAAATAATACTGTATCATTTACTCTACCAAACCGTAACCCTGAGGAAGATATATATGGTATGCTGTACGTCAGATTTTTGCAACAAGTACTATTACCTAATTCAGGAGAAGGTATTCTGTATTTATTTTTTCTATATGAACAATAATAACAAAAATAAAGCACTTCAAGCATTAAGTGCCGTCGTAATCTCGTAGAAAAGTTATTAGCTATGAGATTATGACGTGTCGTATCCCTACTTTGGAACTGTTATATGCTGTATCCTTGGCAATTTTTTTTAAGATGAAATAATAAAATATCATGTCAAATATTTTGTCTGTAACATACTAAATATATTTTTTTTGTGCAAATACATAATTGCGTACACAAAAAAGCAAGTTTTATGTGATAATTTGTTGTCATTTGCTCATGAACATGTATAAAGTAAGAAATTTAACGATTACATGAGACGAATTTGAAAATAGAATCGGCGCGCCAAACGAAGAAAGAGCAAACATCATTCGACAAATGCTAAACGATGAGCCGGGGCAACAGCCAGACGATCAGATTCCTCTTGTTGACAGAGTTGGTAATCGTCGATTCAGAGGTCGCCGTGGGCGTGGCCGTGGTCGTGGTGGCAGAATTGGCCGTAACGGTAATGATGCCTGCGACCCCGCTCGTGGTGGCCGTGGTGCGAACAATGCCCGCGCCCCAGCTCGTGGTGGCCGTGGTGTTGTTCGTGGCCCGAATGGTCGCGGTGGGCCTAGGCGTGGTCGTGATCGTTATTATATCCCTATGCCCGGAGGAAACGCTCACTTCGACGAAGAATTAGAAAGAGAAGATCAGAACGGTTGCGATCACAGACGCTTTCGAGCAGATCGTCCTGTAGTAGCTGCAGGGCGGCAACGCATACTTGCAGTTGCCGATTCAAGTGGAGATAGCGGTATGATGTTTCTGAAAGATATATTAATTTGACACCATCTATATTGGCATGCATTATTAATACATGTTTCATATAATCAGTATATATTTGAAAAAGTATTTACACATGTGAATAAATATAATACGTGTCATTGTTAATACCACCATTATTATAATCACGGGAGCCTAATGCTTTTGTGCACCCTTTATTAATTCATTACGGTCTGCTTCTAAATATTGTTTAGAAAACAATGACCAAGAAGGATATAATGTGGAAGAAGAAAATCGGTGGGCTGATTTCCATGTACGGCCAAACGCTTGTAATAGAAGACGCACTTTGGCCATCATAAATTCTAGCGATGAGGAGGAGGAAAATCGTAAGTTGATTTAGACCATTGGTATAAGTTTTTGTACAATGCACACTTCTTTATTTCACAATTATTATGATGTGCACGTAGCACGACAAGTGCTTCTCTTGACGTATTCGTTCGTAATGTGATGCAAATCTCTGGAACCTTTAAAATATCAGTTTAGGTTGCAGTATTCGAACAAATCACTATTTTTTCCCACTCTTAAAGTGTAGAATTATCGTATAGGTCTCAATGTAGATGAAAAATCGAATAAGAGGTATTTATAGCTTTTATTATTTGATTAGATGACATTAAAGCGAAAAAAAGTGACAAAAACGCTCAATTTCAGATGTCTTTTTTAAAAACTCGTTTCTTTAAGGGCGATAACTTCTGGAGCATTGCTCCGAATGACTTGAAAGTTTGCAGAGATCTAACTGTTTAGAAGTTTTGTAGAATTCATTCACGAATTTTAGTGTGCTCCTCACAGAAAAAAAAATGGTGAAGGCTTAAAGCTGTGTCCCAACATTTTCACTAAAAAGGCATATCCTAATATTTCGTTTTGTTACGTTTGGAACATTTGTTGAATCACCATGAAATTTTTTTTTTTTAAACTATATAAAAAAACAAAGAAATCAGTGCATTGAAATTTTATGTGCTACCTTACAGAAGCTTCCAATAAAATCATAATTGCAAAAAAAGGTCACGAATATGATTTTCAAAAATCACTATTTTCGCTAGCACATCACGAATTTCGGTTAAAATGTACCAAAAAATGTTGTTCATTATTAAGTTCAATGCGCAAAACATATACCCAGTTCGGTAAGTGGATCCAACATATGCAACACATCTGAAAAGTTGGTTCTGTTCGCTAAAGTAAAAAGTACTTTTTTACAAAAAATCATAAAAATTTAAGGAAGCAACTTCAGAAAAAAAAACAAGTTATGTTTTATTTCTAAAATAAGCCAAACAACAAGGAAAAAAATAGTCCAAATGAAAATTCTGATTTTTTTTTTTACGAGCGTGCGACACAATGGTCAATTTTGGAATTTAAAAAATTCGTATTTTTTTTAGAAGCAATTTTGGAAAAATTCTTAAGATACTTTTTCTTCTTAACATTAGCATAATAACAAGAAAAAAAATTGTCCAAACAGAAATTTAACAGTTTTTTTATTTGTTTGAACAATTGTTAATAACTTTTGGAGCATGCTATAAAAAATGATGTACATGGTTTTAATTACTTCTAGGATTAATAACAAGATTTCATACAAAGTTTTATGAATGTACTCTAAGATTTAGAGATTCTACTTTTTTTTACCTCAAAATTAAAGGTTCCAGAAATTTGCTCATATCTATTGTTTGTGTTAGTGTAAATGTATTTATTATACATCACTGTAAAAAGTAATTTCATAATTATTTGATTTTGAAGAATGTGAAGAAGATCTGGAGCTGTTTTAGTTTCCTCTCGTATCAGGCAAATCTCGGTCGACGGTGAGTATAAAATTTTATTAGTCGAGTTGGAACATTCTGAAACCGCAAATCATACAATCGAAGAAAATAATGTTGGAAGATCAAGGATGGCTATTGAAGACGACGATGGTATTTTATATATTGTGCCAGACGTTGGTAACTGCTTAGTTGGCAGGCGATAGATGTAGAGGAGTAGAGGACTAACGCCTATACGGCTTTGTACACCCTTATTGAAGTATTAGTATAGATATACATTAAAAAAACACGTAAAAAAAGTACAACATTGACAAGTAGGACTTATTTTTTTCTCTTTATATTTAGTTTCTGAAATGTAGGTTGCACATATTTATTGAATTAATTTTATATAATAAAAGCAGTTTAAACTTTGAGATCATTACGAAACAAGTTGAACGATAATGTGAGATAAGGAAGCTGTGAGCTGTATGAAAAAACTGGCAAGTAATGCATATTTTCAATTATGAAACTTGCCATTTCATTCATACATTTCATAACTTTTTTATCTGGCATTTTCGTGAAATATGATTTCTAGTGAGCTACAAATTAAAACTGCTCTTAAAATGTATGAATTATTGAATGAATATCCATGAACCCATCGTCTGAGAAGCTACATACGGAATGTAGAAGAAATCTACAGATTTTAGATTGATACCTGAAAAAGTAGGATTGTACGCCCAAAATTACATCAAAATGTCAAAGTTTCTTGTGGTGGTCGTAATAATAACAAGTACCCCTCATTGTGTGGACTAATTCTTTCCTCTAAAGTGAATGTTAATGCTATCACGTTAGATCACATAGACCTGGAGTAAGCCTGCTGTAGCCTGCTAATGTTGAGAAACTGTGGCGAGGGTGCGAGAGAGAAAGGTACAGAAGAGTTGACACCTTTGTCTCTCTTACTGTAAGTCAGCGAATTTTTGGGTAACCAATAAGCGTTCAGTAAGAGAGAGAAAGGTGTCAACTCTTCTATATCTTTATCTCTCGCACCCTCGCCACACTTCGGAAGCAGGCAGGCTTACTCCAGGTCTATATGCTCTAAGGCTATCACTGATCCAAACTATCCACGAAACCCACACCTTTTGTATAATTGCTTCGATGAGAAATATGCGTGCATGATTGACACTTTAAAATTGATAAATATTCAAAAAAATTTTCAATCTCCAGCATAATATTTATTGATGTGTACGTACAAAATTTTTGAGCATTTATTTAAACATTTAAACGTCTTCATAAAACGTTTTGTTACATCTGTTTAAAAAAAAATGTTTTTGCAAAACTTGAAAATTGAACTTTATTGAGTTCCTTAATTTTGATCATATAAAGGTTTAAAAAATGCAATGTTTGTATTGTCGAAGATCCAGCGCCAAAAATGAACTATTTTCCTGATCATTACTGGCTTTTGCAGAGTCATTATTTTGGACAGCAAATGCATTCTAAACAACTTTTATCTCTTAGTGTTTTTGTCTAGGATGCTTAGAAATAAAGTTACATATAGAAAAAGAATTTAACTTATGTTTGTCGAGTTCGACAGGCACAAAATTTTCTTTTAAACAATTTTCACATTTTTTTTCCTTCAAATTCATGAAAATGAATAAAAAAAACCGCCGCTAAATATTGTACGTTCCTCAGAATGTAAAAGAACAACGACTTTGGAGAAGAATACTGACTTTGCTAAATCCTCAAATCAGCTGGAAAAAGTTTCACTTGATGACTACCAATAGCAAAAATTGTTAACTTTTTTCAGACCAAAAAGTACTTGTATTAGTGAATCTCATTCGTTTAATTTTGCATACAGTTATGTAGTTAAAAGAAGAGATGAAGCACTTTGTAAAGTCATTTCAAGATTGAAGTATAAGCTGCTCTACAATACGTATGAATGTACACTTCAACGGATTGATAAATGTTGGTTTGACATTCGATATATTGTGAAGTGTTTTAAATTGCTTTATCATCAAATTTGTTAGTACGATTTCCATAGAAGTAATTATTCACAAGGTCTGTTATTTGATGATAAAAATATTGATCAGTGTTATATAGACCTGCCAACCCTTTCGCATTCCTAAAGACTTGGCTATTGCAGAATCTATGAGTAAATGTACCCAGATGACCATCACGATCTTTTCCTATAGACGCAGATGAACGTATGCCTAATGTTCCAAATATCAGTAATGAAATCGTTGCCGACCATATCTTTGAGTTTGAAGAAATGGACGAATGTATGGACGTTGTTGTAAGTCCTGAATCAAGGCAATCGAACCAAATCATTTGTAATGTTTTGAACAGCCCATGTCAATTACTATTGCAAGAGCAACCGATGCCACTCAATAAGGTGCAGCAGCATTCAACAAATTAGAATGAACCACAAACTTTAGCTAGCAGTACGTTGATACGAACTATTACTAATAATATTCAAATTGAATGAAACAGAGCAATTGAGTAATGAAAGATAATCATGATTGATTTGCAGGTTCCCGGCAGTCAAGGCTGAAAAAGAGAAGACGAAGAGGTGGCAAAACAGGCTGTAAGTTTGTTTATCATATATAGTGAAATAAATCGAGGAATCGTGATTTCTCGCACATAATAATTACGTAAGCTATAAACTAGAAAATAAAGATGCAAAAATTTTTTCAATTCGTTTAATGGCTAACAAAAAATATCAGCGATTATGAAACAGTAGCCATCTATGTAATACGAACTATTATACAACAAAAATAACATTATCTATAAATCAAACGATTCCTATGCAATTACAGTAGAGTAAAATTATTCCATCATAAGCATTGAAGGCTGTTGACTATTGAGAATTGTAATGATCGTTTGCAGCCCCCATAACATCATCATCTAAGTTTCAATGTCGTACTAATTATGTATAATAACCATTTATCTGCAATAGGCTGCGTATGCTGTTACAGTCGACAGCATGTTTTGATAATAAGGCCCTGTAAACATCGTGCTTGCCAGAAATGTCTAAACTCAATATATGCCAATAGGAAAGAAGTGGGGGTGAAGTGTCCTTACTGCCGAGCACAGGTATCCTCGTGGCTACCACTTCATTTGATGTCGGATTTGAAGTAATAATTTTTATTAACATAAAAGTACAATAAATGGCTCAAGTTAACAATTAAATTTGTTTTAGTGCACCACTGCCAACCGACGATGCTATTGTAATTGAGTAAGAAGTGAGTCTTAAAAAAGGTGCCGTAATCAACTAAACGATGTAGTTTCCGGTTATCATCACATAATTGTTTTTGTCAAAATTGGAGTGTGCATATTCATAAGTATTTTAGTGCTCATTTGTTGTATTGTAAGAATAGGAAAATCAAGCGCTTTACAATATTTTGAATATAAATATGATGTATTGTAAATAAGCTGGGTTTGTTTTTATCTCAATCTCCATAGCATTGATACATTTTTGTAGACTTTTGAAAGATGGTACGAAATATTGGTTAAATAAAAATGTTAGAAATATTTTATTAAAAATTTAACAAAAACTGTAAATAGAAGGTACACCGATAAAGTTTCATCATTTTGTTAAAAAAAAATGGAATTTTAATTAAAGAACTTGTAAAAATTCAAACTGGCTGCAAATTTTTGGGCACAATTCCTTATCATTTTCATTTTTTTACCATTACTTTTAGTTGCTCCATCTATTTACCGCTTTTTACCTCGATAGAAATAATAAACCGATGATATGTAGGTTTTTGTGTTTCTAATAAAGCTTTTTTTTATATACATTTTTCACTTGCAAATTGTTACGTTGCTACTTGCCAGACCATAATCGGAACAAAGGGAATATTGTATAGAATTTGTTACCGAGCTAATATCATGTACAGTCTGTATAAAGCCAGTTTAACATTTTTTTACGTGGGCAAACCTTCAGTTATAAAATGAGAATAAAATAGTAGTTTCCGTCACAATCGTGCATCTCACTAGGGCGGTCCCTGCTTCGTGAGCGCCCTTGGGCTCAGGGACCGCCCTGGGGTGGTATTCCGTAACTTTCGCACTACGCTGGATACGCTGGGTACACTACGCTAGCGCTGGGTATAGTTTGACTGGGCATCCGTTTTCCAGCTTATAGACGTCTTATGCTGCATTTAAGATGAAAAGTAGTCGAGCAACCTAGCGCTGGTGTAGGGTATGGTGTAGTGTACCCACACCCAGTGTAGTGTAAGACTTACGGAATACCACCCCTGGAGAGATACATATTTGTGACGAGAACTACTATTCTCACCTCGGACAAAGTGCTTTGCGTGGGCGCAATAGTATATTTCGTACCAAGGGCTGAAAATACAAAATGTGCGCCCGGGGGGTGCGGTTTTTGTATGTTTGTGCCCAAGGTTCGAACGACGTTTTTCTTACCGAGGGCAGAAAGTTTTCTGCCCTAAGGCCCAAAGTAATTGCGCGGGCCCAAAGCGTGCCCACGGACCCCAAATTGCACTTTGCGCCCTGGGTAAGAAAAACAATATACGCGACTCGGGCACAAACGTACACCAACCGCGCCCTTCGGGTGTTCATGTTTGTACTTTGTGCCCTAGTGGCGTAATGTACTATTACAGGGCCCAAAGTAGGCCCACGTGTTCATTCCAGCACTTTGAGCCCTCGGTGCAAAAAATTTTCTCATCTTTAGCACAAACATACAAAACGGCGCTTTTCAGGCGCACATGTTGTATCTACTTTGCGCCCTTGGTAAGAAATATACTATATTTTAGTAATTTGTATACCTTTTACAACTTTTAATTATGACAGACAAAAGACAGCATTATTATATTATAGTAGTTTTCATACAAGATTGGAAAGGCTTCCATTTGCGAACCGAGAAGTTTACGGCACGTAACAAGATTCGTAAGAAGCTATTCATAAAGAAGTTACGAATACTAAAATTCTTACTGAGGGTGTGACGGGGTTCCAAAAAGGCCCAAGGTAGAAAAAATTTTAAATTGTAGGTTCCAAACATTTAATATCACAAGACGAAAACAATAGTCTCTCATGGAATACATGTATAGATAATCACTTATATGCTATGATTTTTGGGAAAAGTATATGTAACCTTCAAAAAGCATCTATTTTTTATGACATACGTCTGAATAATGTATTTGCAATATGTAACTTACCCGAAA
>JAPYYV010005899.1:0-19678 GCA_030522625.1 Copidosoma aretas | reverse complement strand
AAATACCGTTTTTTTTTATCGATTAAAACCTTACTCGTTGGTAACTCAGGGGTTGGATTCACGTGTTAAAAGAGTCAACTTTGAAGCTTTATACTTTAAAAACGGTACGGCTGAGATCACTGAAATTAATATAACACACATTAATACCTAAAGAACTTATCTTCAAAATTTGAAGACAATCGTAAATAAAGTTATTTTGGCATAAACGTCCTTAATGAAGACATTACACAACCATAAGTACGCTCACACATACACTAAACATAGCGTACTCACACGAAATGACGCTCACAGCTACACGACTTTACTGTATCACAAGTACGCCCACATACTTAATATATAACACAGCGTACTCACACTTATCACTCACACTCAACCACGCAAAAATTAATCTCTACCCACCGGCTGACCGGCATTCGTCTATTCTCTTGTTTCACCTCTGAGCACGAGCGCCTCTTTTTTCTTCTCTTTACGAAACTGGTGGCTACTGATCTTCACCGCATTTTTTTCGATTTTGCCATCTTTCCCCACTCAGTTTGCTTTTTCCTTTCTATAGTCTCAGGGCTGGGTAGGATCCCGTGTAAAATGAGGTGTTCCCTCACAATTTAAGGTGATTACTATGTAATTTCGGTTGCAGAATCCAAATCCACCAGTAGTTTTCACGTAAAAGTCGGAAAATTTGTTTACAAAGCTATTGTTTTGACAAATAAGAAAAGCTGTATTTTTGGTGTCAAAAATTTTGTTTTTCTTGTTAATTGCAGCCATATTTTAAGAAGAAAAGTACTCTTAAAAATTTTTTGAAAAATGTAGTAAAAAAAGCTATAGAGTTTTTAAGGTTCAAAATTTTGCTTTTTCAACCAACTGTGTATGATAATAACTTTTGATTTTATTAAAATACTTTCTGTTTTCAAAAACGTATTTTTACTGCGAGTAATATTCTACTGATTATTAGTCATTCAGAGCAGTTTTTTTATTATCAGCTATTGTTTTTGTTTTTATTTAAATTTTATGACATCTATAATTCACACTTAATTACGGCACATGTGAAGCTACATTCGAACTTTTCCGAAACATAAACAATTCATCTATTAACTTACAAGATATGTTTGAATTATGATTATCTGTATAAGGAGGTTCTACCAATATGCAGAGTAATAGACAATCACGTGAAATTGAGATAAGTTGTTCTTAAATGACTTTTACACGTGTAAAACAATACGTTCTTGAAAATCCTAAAGATTTTAAATCAATCAACAGTTATTAACATTTACAATTGGTTAAAAAAGTGAAATTCCGAACCTTTGAAAATTTATAACTTTTTTTACTGCACTTTTCATAAAATTTACAAGAGACCTTTTCTTCTCAAAGTAGGCTAATTAACAAAAAAAAATGTTTCCAATACCAAGCAGACAGGTTTTATTATTTGTACAAACAATTGCGTTTAAAAAAAATCGTTTTGTGAGGGGACACCCCGTTGCACACAGGATCCTACTCAGCCTCAGGACTACCAGGAGAGTTTGCCTTCGGGCAAAATCTCCAACGGGGAGTTAGGTTTTAGCTGCGAAGGCACCAACTTTACTTGGTAAATCCAGCACTACCCATAGGTATTCAGTTACCGTAGTGGGCGTCTTTTAAAGATTTCCCCTCCTCGGCCCCTCAGAAAAAAAAAAAAAACCTTACGATCTACAAAAACATTTTCAAAAATCAATCACCATAGTGAAAACGTTGTACTTAAATTGTATTTACAAATATTTAATGCTGAATTATTACTGACGAGAAAAGTATCTGTGCATCGGAACATTTTCTTACTTTTAATAAATTTAATATTTATTTATAAATTCGTATTTTCAGAGAAAAAAAAATTCACATTTTTGCATACTTATGATAGGAAAAATATAAAATTAAAATGAAATTAGAAAAAAAATGGAAAAAAAAATTTTGTTGTACCATTGATTTGAACCAGAATGTGCAAAATATAAAATCTGGTCGCGTGCGCTAGCCATCTGTGCTACCATGACGTGATGACGTGGGATACAGTGCTGTTAAAAGTCCATTATATTTATAGTGCAGTTCCAAAGCTGAATATAAATATCGAAGCTCGCGTTGTTCTTATTCGACTCAGCATATTGTGAAAAACAACAGTCGCATAAACATTCCTCCTGCAGCGAGTTTAATCGCTGACCAAACTCAGAAAGTCAAAATTGCTTTCGAGGGAGCCTGGTACACGTTGCTCTGCCCGCAGGCACATATATATGTAGGTATACGCGAGCGGACGTTTCCCCTCTTCTCCTTGGCTGTATGCACATTTCCACTTCTCTCTTCGTAGGCACACATTCGGCATACCACCTCCCTGCTTCACGAAAATGTGCGCCCGGTTCGACTTGGCCACGGCGCGGCGCTCGTATCAGTGGTTTTTGGCGAGCGTGGCTCGTATCATTGCCGTCAGCAATCTTTCTACTAATCTCTGCTCAAGGAATTAGATAATTATCGTACAAAAAATAGGCGGGAAGCATAAAAAAACCTTAATTATAAGTAATGAAGAAGGGATAGGAAAAAATCCGTTCATATATTAAGGGGAGATATTTGGAGTTGTAAACGAGTATGAGGACCTAGGAGTTTGGTGCTTAACAAAAAATTTCTTCTGATGGCACGGAAAGAAAGCGACTGGTAGGTTATAAAGGGTATTTAACACAGTTTTGGGCTTAAGAAAAAGAGAGGATGTAAACGGTTTGAATCAAAGAGTATGTCTCATGGTTCTATTGATAAAATAAGGTTGATTGTACAATGCGAAGAATTGGCAATGGAAAAAAAAAGAAGTAGAAAAAAATGGAAGCCAATTTACAAAATTAATGTTGGGATTAAAAGCAAGAACAACAGGATATATATATATATATATATAAAATGCAGGCGAAAGAGTTGGCATAAAGTAGACAAGCAAAAGGGCAGATAATTACTTTTTGCATATTTTAAAATAGATAGGAGCAGATGGCCACACATATGCTGGATGGAAAAATTAATGAGCATGATCAATAAAAATCTGACAAAATGGGATGAAGTAGTTTAAGTAGAATATGAAAACTTATGAGATGGGGAAACAATAGGACTTACGAAAAGGGCAACCAAGAAAAATGAGCTCTAGAAAATCAAAGAAAATTATACAAGAGGTAGGAAGACTTTTGACAATCAGGAAATACAAAAAACTGTATTTTAATTAAAAAATATTGCAAAGAAATAAAAGAAAAACTGGAGAGTGATAAATATTGGGAAAAGGAAAACTTAGCAGGGGTATTTAAAGAGCAATTGTGTATTATGAAATATAAGACCGTATAAACGGCGAAAGAAAAAGGGTTTCAAGTCATAGACTATAGGCTCTGCAATAGAAAAAAACATGTAGCACATATTTTTATGTACAGAGGCAGGAAAAACAGGAAATGAGATGATAAGATCAGTCAGAAATATATAATTAAAAGATAATGTATAGATATACAGAAGGGAGCCATAACCATATTGAAAGAGAACCAGTAGAGGATATATATAAATACTTTTTAAAAATATAAATACATTAGACACCGTCGAACGATATGTTATGACTTTAAAATTTATATATCAAGTCAATGTTAAAAGTGATTCTCAGATGTTTCTATGTTAATATATACAAAGGTGATTGATGTTAAACTCTGTTGTATCAATTTTGCATTATATACTATTGTAAATACTATTAGTCTTATTTTAAAGGAAATTAATTTTTAGTTATGAGACAGGAAAGAGGAATGTAATAGGATGGAAAATCTGTACAAGACATCAATAAAGAAATATTTTTCCTTTCCTTATATTAAGTAAGAATTTCAAATTGTTATCATTTTATAAACTCGTAGTCATAGTTGATTATTTTCCAGAAATGACCAAAATAAAGGCACTTGATTGTTTATGCAACAATAATTATTCCATAAATATTATACAATATATTTTGTGCAATACGCACACGATCTATTGCGAGCCAAACTGATCAATTTTCTCAAATCACTATAGACAACTTACATGCCAAAGCAAGTACAATGATAATATTGGTCTAACTTGCTTAGCGGAGCGTAAGAGAAAGGTAGGGAAAAATATAGGGATCAAACAAACGTTTCGTTCCAGATCGTCCACAGGACTATTTAGTATAGCTATGCCAACAATTTTAAACATAGACGCGTGTAGCGCAGGATAGAATTTTGTCACTTATGTGCTATTTGCAAGCATGTAGAACAAGCGTGTGTACAATAAGGGCAAAGAAACGACGGTGTCAAGGAGTATAAGGCGTAGAAGTCATTCTTTCATCAAACAATTGTTTTAATCCACATGATTTTGTAAATATTATATGCATATATATATATATATATATGTATTAAAGCTTAAGTAACGATTAGAGTCATTTATTAGTATTTAATTGGTAAACATGATTTGCTAAATCTGTGAAGTAATTCCGTCTTTTGACTATATTAGTTCGGTTTCGAAGCGAATTATCAAGTGTCCATTTTGGTTATCTGCGTGTGTACGCATGTATGTATCGAAGAATAAATTTTTGTATTAGATATTTGGACATACAAATAAAGATATCAAAATATGTAGGTTGGCAAGCGGAGCGCGCAGGGGGCGAAGACTCACTGATCTATTTACATATATATCTGTCTATATTATATAGTTCATTTGTGTGGGGCGTGAGTGATAGCCCTCCTTCGTCCCTTCTCACTGAAAACTTTTGGAACAAAATTTCGTGTAAAAATAAGCTAAAAACACGTCTATGTTGTAACTTTTTTATAAATGACACCGCCCCCCACGCCCGCACCGCCCCCTTACCACCAACTTTCTCCTACTCTTTTATTCGCCTTTTACGGTGGTCCCACAGTTCCCCCACAAAGTCACGTAAAATTCTTTTATTTTCTCCCTTATTGTAAATGTTTTTTATCCCCCTACAGCCGCCTTACATTTATTATGTGCCCCCCCCCCTCACAGCCCCCTACTCTTACTGATTTAAAGCTGATTTAATACAATTAAGGGAAAACTATAGAAAACTGATAAAAATGCTGTCCTAACCTCAAAATTAGAGGTTAATCACGAATTTCTTTATTTCTTGCGTTACTAATGGTAAAATCACTATTTTTAGCACAGTATTAGATGAACCATTGATGATTATTAGTTTAAATTATCAGGAACAAATAGTTAAATATCCAATAATAGAATTTCAAAATGGCTAATTCAAGATAGCCGCCAGCAAATATCTAAATTCTTCAATTTTTCTCTTTGAATGGAATTTCTAGGAGTTTTTCTGAATTCTAATTACTTATACAATTTTAAATTATAAATAATTTTTATACGATATCTTAAATGTACCATCCTAACCTCAAAATTAGAGGTGAATCGCGAATTTCTTTATTTCTTGCGTTACTAATAATCAAATCATTATCTTTAGCACAGTATTAGATAAACCATTGATGGTTATTAGTTTACAGTATCAGGTACAAATAGTTTAATATCCAATAGTAGAATTTCAAAATAGTAAATTCATGATGGCCGCCAGCAAATATCTAAATTCTTCAATTTTTCTCTTTGAATGGAGTTTCTAGAGTTTTTCTGAATTCTTATTACTTGTACAATCTTAAATTTTGAATAATTTTTATACCATATCTTGCAAGTACCGTCCTTATCTCAAAATTAGAAATTAATCACGAATTTGTTTATTGCATAATTAAATGTATAAAAGAGTGATTTGCACGTTATCTGTAAATCGCTAAAATTTTGTAGCAAATGATAGTTTGAAAATGTAAATTTATCTACGACTAACAGTTCGTCAGGGACATGTTTTAATTCGTGTTTACATAGTTGGAATTCTTAGAGAAAGTTTTACGAAGTAATCAATGTAAAAAAATTAACAAAGATGGCGGAGAAAAAATTATTAGACGCGCAAGAATGATTAACATTTGCAAACCTTTGATCTGTAAAAAGTTTTTTTGTAATTTTAATGTTTTGCTAAGACAAAAAATTTATCTTTATCATCCCAAGATGAAATTTTTTTTATTTTTTGAATAAAGCACGAAACGAGTAGGATTATGATTATTTATTCATTTATATGAATGGCTGCTGAGGAAGAAAAAGATACGAATGTATGGTCTTTAAACTTGTGCTTAGCAGATTCGAAATACGCTTCAGAAATGACATGACATATCATTAGGTAGAAGGTTAAATCCCTAAATGAGAAGCTCTCGACAATTACGTGTAAATAGCTTAGTGATATAATTTAAGAATTTATAGCTTTATTTTCAAACATTTTACAATGAAATGACATGAATATTTTTCTTCTTTATATGAGTTATATTATAGTAAAAATGATAATCTAAAAGGAAACTCGTTATTTTTTGTATTTGCTCAAACAATTTTTTTGTTTTAATTAAACGACTCTTAGACTCTTTTTACTTATTATTGTATATTCTACGCTAAAAAATACCTTAGAAAATCATTAATTCGTTTTTGGACATTAATTTTTACATGGAAGACTGCCTAGCCACCAATGTACATTATTAGCTATTCTCACTAAATTTGTAGGTTAGAATCATAAATACCGATATTTTCCAAAATTTCTCGTAAGCCCCAATAAAAAAGCCAAGTTTTTTACAAAATGTTATGATCGGTTCGGTCGTTTTATGGTTAAAACGTTATTTTCATACAATAATATTAAGAATATTTAACTGATACATTTGATTCGTAATTGCAATGTAAAAAAAATCTTAGAAACTCCATTCAAAGAGAAAAATTGAAAAATTTAGATATTTTCTGGCGGCCATCTTGAATTTGCCATTTTGAAATCCTATTATTTGATATTAAACTATTTGTATCTGATACTTTAAACTAATGACCATCAGTAGTTTTTTTTAATACTGTGCTAAATATGGTGATTTTACTATTAGAAACGCAAGAAATGAAAAAATTCGTGATTAACCTCTAATTTTGAGGTAAGGACAGCATTTTTATCAGTTTTCTATAGTTTTCCCTTAATCTGCATTAAATCAGCTTTCATTAAAAATAACCATATCATCGGACCTGCCGTTCCAGAGTTACTTTATTTCGTAAGGATTTGGCTGTTTCGGAACACTATGCGCCTCCCCCCAAACCACGTGAAATTCTTTCGTTTTCTCCCTTATTATAAACATTTTTGGTCCCCACACAGCTTCTCCACGCCTCCTTGAGCTTTTCACTATCCACCTCGTCTCCTTTTAATACCTACCCATTTACTTTAACATATTTTATTTATCTCCTTATGATGAACATTCTTAGTATCCCAACAGCCCCCTCAAAACTCCCCATGCAAACATGTTAAATCTCTTTTTTCATATTATTGTTGTTGTAAGTCTCTAGAGTAACCAAGAGTGCACCACGTAGAGGTAGACATACTATCCATTAAATGTGTATTTGTGCGTGTGTGTATGTGTATACGTATATATGGGAAAGTTTTCGCATTGTAATGAAGTTTTGGCGGGTAAAAAAATGAATCATAAGTGCTGTGCTATTATTGTTTTGAATAAAATGAAAACATGATACAGTTTCTCATTCAACTTCATCAAAAACTTAATCCTAAACTATATTTGTTATTTCCTGGAAATTTACTAATTCACATTGTATACAAATATTTTTATGACTCTTACATCTAGATAATACAACGTACAATTGAACGTGTGAGAATAATGGCTTTTTCAAGTATAAACCTAATCTATCAAAACTTTGACACTAAGACTTATTTACAGTCATAGAAAAAGCTAAATGCAAGGGAAATTGTTTTATGTATAAAATAAAAGGTAATGAAGATGATGTTCCCGTGTTTAAAGTCATTCTTGGAATAAATGCTATGTTTCCAATTTTTTAGATAGTTATAATTTCGGCCACAAGATTGTATTTATATAATTTGGTTATTTTTAGTCGTGTTCCATTACACAAACCATCTAAAATATATAAATTTTGTATTAATATTACAATAACATTTATTCTCAAATTAAGAGTATGGGTAGGGGGACCTTCTCGAATAGAGTTCAAATATTCTATTGGAAAATCAATGTATATATTATGATCAGTTATATCAAATCCCTTATAGGTAGCATAATCAAAACTATAATAAGCGACAGTTTTTCATTTTATGTCGTTTAAAATTGTATAATTCAAAAAATATGTAAATTCATTATTTGATGTTAAAGTAAAATTATTTATTAAAAAATATCCAACATAATTAAAAATTTCATAACAATCATCATTTGACCTCCATTTTTTTGAAATTTTAAAGAACTTCTCTTATATTCCTATTTTTATTAGTAACAAAGAAAATCATTCATCAATTGAACGCATATTAATTTTTAATCATAAAACTTTGAAATGTAACCACAAGTAAGAAATTTTAATGGTTTCTTTAACTATAGTAATTTTATCTGCATTTCTTACTATAGGAAGAGTTTGACGGTAATCTCTACCAAGAATCATTAATTTACAGCTAAACGGCACATTATTATATAAAAAATCACATAAAGCGCGATAAACAATCTCTAATGCTTTCTTAGGTACCATTGAGACGCTTCGTCCCAAATAATAACATCGGCCTCATATAATTTCTTTTAATTTTATTGCAGTTCTAAAATACTAGATTCAACTATACTTAGATCTAAAAGTGATTGAAAGTCTTATGACTTGTCATCCCTTTCGGAAGTAAAAAAGAAGCTATACCTGTCCTAGCGGCTATCAATGCCACTGACCACATTTTTTTTACTAATTAATAAGAAATAATAAATTAACGTTTTGTACAAAAAGGTTTTACCTGATCCTCCAGCATCATCTACGAAAAAGATTTTGTTTTTAGAACTGATAACTTCTTGAAAAATATCTCTTTGATATGGATTTAATTGAGAAGAAAAATTTGTGAAAATCTTTTTATTGATTGCTTGCTCTTTCCTCTTCTTTAAAAATTTGTTGTATGAAAGATTTACATTCTGGTAGTCGAAAGTCCATACAATAAGTTATCGTTATTAAAAATTTCATCAAGATGTGATGTAGCTTTATTGTCACTGTTACAAGTAAAATCTTCAATGAAATGCTCTTTAAATTTATTTTAAATTATATCTCCCTTAACATTTTCTGACATAAGAAACCACGCAAAAAATGTTCTTAATTAAAAAGGTAACGTAGCTATGCAAGCATCTCGAAAAATTTTATCAATTTGCGAATCGTGATCAACGAGACTCATATGAATAGCCGTTTCTTTAAAACTATTAAACTTGACACAATTGAATGTTTTTACGTCATCAAAAGGTATTTTGCCTATAACTTTGTTCAATATCAGTTTTAACCAGAATTTTTTTTGATGTTTTCGTGACACTACATTTAATCTACCGATTGCTGCATTTTTGTTATTTATTCGCACTTTATCCAATTTTTCGTTCAATTGTTATATAGTATTCTGGAAAATTGATATATTTTATATGTTGGCAAAATCATTTTTTTGATAACAGCTTTATCAAATTTTTTTACAACAAAGATCATTCTTTGTATTTCCAATATGCACAGGTAAATGAAATACTAAATAGCTTCTATCGCCAAGAGAAAATTCTTGTATTCGCCATGCTGCTTCCATTGGACCTAAGTAACGGGCATCGATGTACTGGGGAATTTCATCGTGTATTTCGTAATCGTTTTCAGGCACAACTGCTTCATAGGAGTGCCTTATATTTTCACTAGAACGAAAAGTGTAACCGTCTATCAAATGACTATTTGGTACATAAAACAAATTTTGGTCTTAATATGAGTGTAATTCGAAGTGGCCCTATGGTGTATGTTATCAACCCTGTGTATACGTAATCGAGTTTCCAGACTAACTCAAGTAATTTTCATCTGATTTACTTTAAATTTAATAGATATCTTCGCCTTAACCATAGAACATGATGGTTTGAAATCGGAGAAGTTTCGTCAAAGGAAAAAAAAATTTCCCAGCACATTTACTATAGAGCTTCTAGGGAAATAAATCTCTGATTGCTGGGCTTAAAGCGTGATACTCTAGTTCCACACGAAAGGAAATTCATTCGTCGGCCTTTTAAACCAAAAGACTTATTTTTCTCATAAAAAATTATGCATCTCACAATTATTTCACAAAATAATAAGTTTCACTGTATGTAGTATAATTTCAATATACTTAATTGTAGTTTAGACAGTGTTAAAAAGCTTTGGCTAGCGAGTCAATACATGTTCTTTTCATAATTGTTATATTATGTTTTTACTTTAAATGAATCACTTCACAGTACATTGAAATAAAAAAATAAACCTAATTTATGTCAATCTTAGAATGTGTTGTTTTTACACCCTTGCTTTTCACTTTTTGTTGGAGGGTCACTATTACCTTTAATTTCAACTTTATCTTTTACATAGATTAAATAAGAGGAAATTGTTTTTGAGGCGGGTGTTTTCAGATAATAAAAATGGTTTTATACTGCTAAATGGGGTTGCAGCTAGAGGTCTTCGTATTTTATGACTTATAATTATGGGATATTATGGTTTTGGAGTGTAATTTTTTGGGGTTTATAATCTCCAGTCAAGAGTTTTGGGATAAAAAGCCTATCACGTACTTAAGGGTTTCCAGTTTTGGGATTGAAGAGTTTGGTAGCTTAAAACTTAACGATTAAGGATAAAGGGTTTAAGGTCTTGGGATTGAAGACACTGGGGATTTAGTATTTAGGGGTCAGGGGTCAGAGGCTTTGCAGATTAAGGTAGAGGATTGATAAGTCTGTGGATAAAAGAACCTAGACATTATAATTTAAGGGCCTAATTAGTTTTAAAAGCTGATTTTACTTTAATTTTAATTTTATTGTTCTGAAGTTATACCTTCAAAACAAGCGGTTACAGTTTAGGGTTGAGGATTTTATACTTATTGGTTATGTTTGAAGAATAGAAGATTTGAATCCACATTTACACTTTGAAGGTATTCAGATGTAAGTGTTTCACTGTTAAAGAGCGTACGCGTTAATGAATTGAAAGACTACAGGGTTTTTAAGGGGCTTAGGGTTAAGGAATGTAAAAATTAGGATTATAGAGTATAATATTACGGGTTTTTAGAATCAAGCATTCAAGGGTGTATAGAACAAAAGCTTAGGGTTTTAAAGGTACAAGATTGAATGGTCATTGATCATGATCAAGAGGTAGGAAGAGGTGTCAAAATTTAGGATCCAGGGTACATTATTTTCAGTTTAGTTTTAAGGGTTTTCCCTACAAAATTTAATGGCTATGGGTTCATGGTTTTGAAATAAAATACTTGTTAGATTTTGGTATATGGGCTTCGGAATATTGAGTTTAAAGGTTTAGTGTTAAAGGCGTGAAAGTTAAAGTAATTAAGATGAAAGAATTTATGCTTTTATGTTGTAGAGTTTTGGAATTCACAGTCTTAGGGTTTCAGCGTTTAAAGGTTAAGACTTGAACTTTTACGTTTGGAGTTAGAAGTTTGCAAATTAGTTTATTTGGGTATATAAGCTTTACAGTTTATAGTTTTAGAACACTAGAGGAGGAATGATTGGAAAAGATTAAGTTCCTCAGAAATAGCAGAATTAGTTGTACTTTTTTGGCGAGCTATAACATAGAGTTTTAACAGTTTTTCAAAATTGACGAAAAATCTAGACATGCTGAATGATGAATTCGAATTTAATACGTCAAAATACGTATATAAGACGTATGTTTGTTTACGTCAATTTTAATTTTATTAAAAATTCAGCCAACGCACGAATTTTCAGCGTTTTTCTTTCAGTTGGCACTCCGTATGTCAAACTTGGTGCAAATCGCTCAATTTTCAAAAATTTGGTCTACAATTTTATATACTCCGTCTTTAACTTGAGAAATTCAACCGCATACTCGTAATCAGCGATCTCAAAAAATCCTGTATAAAAAATGTTGTCCATCATCATGGATCCGCCAACTTACGTTTGGCCAATCAGACCTTAGATTTGTAATCAGCGACTCCAAAAACCTTCGTATGCCAAAGTTTGTGAAAATCAATTAATTTTCGAAAATTTTGTCTGCCATCTTGAGTTTGGCAAATTCCTCCTCAGAATCTTAATCAGTGACCTCAAAAACCCCCGTGTACCAAACTTAGTGAAAAACGATTAAGTGGCCCGGTTGCGGAACATGCAAGTTTGAGTAGCAGATATTTTATGGCACCGTGCCAATATATACGTCTGAATTCGCCCACGAAATTTCTAAATTCAGAAAAAAATATTGAACATACCCATAACTATCATCTTTTGAAGTTATTAGGCATTTGTGACGCCAAATTATAATTTGTGAAAAAATCCTAATGCAACGGCATTTCAATACAGATTTTAATACAGTTTTTAGATGTGTCAACATAAAATGCTGATGTTACTCCTCTAAAATGTGGTCTAAATTATGCCCAGAGATTTTACAACCTCTTCTACTGCGCACGCTTAGTTTTTATATAGTAATAGAGTAACATAATATAATCAGCTGCAGAATATCACAACATATAAGAACACATGAGAGTAAGAAGTATCAAAATATATTAAATTAAAATATAAATGCTTTATTGTAGGGCATCCAAGTATACTGAACTAATTAAAAAATAGTACAGTTTTTACAATGCAACTTAATATGTATATTACAAAATTTTTAATTTTCTCTTTTCAATTCGTTTCTTATCATATTATAATTCTTAGCTCCGATACCATGTTTTGCAAAGATATATCTTATTATTTATTATTCTGCATTAAAAATTGGTACTAACATACTACTAAAACTGCGAGGACCCACGCCGCTAGGTGAGGAAAGTAAAAAAGACGCGAGAATTCCATTTATATTGTTGGATACCGGATATTTGGTGGGCTAGTGGTCTAAGCAATCGGCATTGGATCCACTAATCTGAGCTCGATCCTCAACTAGATCAGAAAGTTTTTTAATCAATATACTTGTTGTTTTATGAGTAATAAACGTACAAGCTCAGAGCTGTAAAAAAAAAAAATATATGATTACAACTCGTCACTTGGGAGGAAAAAGATGATTTCGGATATGCTTTAAGAAAGGTCCCATTTCGGATTTTCTCTACGAAAGGTCCCATTTTGGATTTGCACTAAGTAAGGTCCTATTTTAGATTCGCTCCGAGAAAGAGCTTATTTCGAATTTAAGCTAAGAAAGGGCCTATTTCGACCGAGCTGTAAGAAAGGGTCTATTTAGTTCGAGCTGTAAGATAGGGCATATTTCACCCGAGCTAGCTACATATACTAATATTCACCTATACTTAATGTAAGGTACTGTAACGTCTGAACCAGTTGCATTATAAAATATCGAAATTTTGTTCACCCATAGCCCGCCTCAACCAACCTTCCAGCATATTACTCATTTTTATGACTCATCCACATGAGCACCGTTACTCTTGCTGTCTCCAAACGTACTACTAAAACCCTAAAAGGAATAAGCAGCTCGAAAATCCCTGAGCGAACTTTGGCATGCAACGTTCCAACAAAACAATAGCAAGGCACTGCTACCTTTCTACCCAGCCAGCGCCACTCATACAAACACTAATGTATATGGATAGCGGTACACGCGTACCCCTTCACAACCTATGTATATGGATAGCGGTACACGCGTACCCCTTCACAACCTATTGCACCTACAATCGCAAGAAAAAAGTTCACTGTAATAACGCAAATTCTTTACATTGATGTACAACTGCACAACTGTGTTTGATACCAGTAACTACTTTATAAAAAATTCCAAGTAAATAATAACTACTAGGAAATTAAATGTTTTACAATCGATAAACTTATACGCTGACGTTACCTCTCCACATCACTGTCTTGCTTTCATTTGTTGTTCTTTTCAAACTGCAATCTGTAGTCATGGCGATGAACCTAGTGCAGCACTAGATTAAACTTTCAGATTTTAATTATTGCCAAATTGTGTGATTTCTTCCATTAAAATTTTCAACAGCTTGGCTAATCGACTCAAGAAGGTTTAGTAACATAACCATGATCCAGTACGACTGGATATTATTAATATTAATGTATGGGAAAAATATGTAACTATTCTTAAAATGTAGAGAGAGACGGGGAGAGAAGCGATAAGCAGTCCACTTCCCCGCTCTCTGGCAAGAAAGGTCTGGAAGGAGCACCCCGAGAACTCGAGCTCCCAAGGAACGACGCTCTCGAGCTAGAGTGGCAGAGGAAAAAATCTAATGGCGTGCCTCGGAAAAATTACTTCCCGATTTAGCGCCTGTTTTTCCTCGCCACTACTCGGGTCCGCTTTTTCGGCGCCTCTGCTTAGGGCCGAAAGTAATTAGCGGAAACAAAGTGCGCCCACACTTAGGGCACACATTTTGTACTTTCCGCCGGCGGTACAAAATCTACTATTGTTACCGTTCGGCCGATATGGGTCCTTTCTTAGCGCAGATCCAAAATGGGACCTTTCGTAGCGCAATTACAAAATGGAACCTTGCTTATCGCTAATCCAAAATGGGACCTTTCTTATCGCAAATCCGAAATGGGACCTTTCTTAGCGCGAATTTGAAATGGGACCTTTTTTCTTCTAGAGGATCTGAGGGCGTCAAAATTCGAAAAATTTAGAATGCACGTTAAATTGGATGAATCTAGTAATAATACTGAGATACACAAAACTGAAAAAGTAACTGCATACGGACTGTTGGGACCCCCCTGGTCGGATGCACATGAGTGGCGAACGCTGTTTTTCCTACCGAGGGTGTACCAGGGTTGCAAAAGTGCCCGAGGTAGGAAAAATATTTGTGTTGGTATTAGTCAGAAAAAAAAACAAGATAAATGTAAATAATTAAAGAGTTATAATATCAAGTAAATAATTCAAGACTTTGGCAGAGGTGTAGTCTTTTCATAAATAAAGACATACACTAACGGGGAGTGTACCTCTCAATTTTATTTTTTTCCTCTGCCACTCTAGCTCGAGAGCGTCGTTCCTTGGGAGCTCGAGTTCTCGGGGTGCTCCTTCCAGACCTTTCCCGCCATAGGAAGGGGAAGTAGACTACTCATCGCTTCTCTTCCCGTCTCGCTTTACATTTTAAGAAAACTTACATATTTTCCCCCAACTTAATATTAGCAACAACCTGGCGTATTAGTTAGTGGCACTCATTGAAATTATACGTAAATCGGTTAACCAAGATGATTAAAATCTGAATGGTAAAAATCGCACAATTTGGAGATAAATAAAGTCAGTAGGATACTTGGTTTATCGATATTATTACAGACTTCAGTGTAAAGTAAAAATTCAGTGTCAACTTGTAAGTGGTTGGAGTGGTTGATTGTACTCACTTGGTAATATTCACTCACAACTAATAGTTTTGAAAGAATGGTTATTTGTGTCTCGTGATCATAATTCTTAAGTACCGTTATAATGATATCACAGCTTATTGATCGTTAAACGTTATTTACTAAATTACTTACTACTTAATACTTACTAAGAGATTTAATGTACTAGTTGCTAAATAAAACATCATACGACTATACATAATTCTGGAGAGTTCCGAATGTTATAATTCTGAATGTTACCGTAGCTAAAGTTATCAAAGTGACATGCATTTATAGCTATAGTTGTATGTATTGATGTTTGGTATAAGTGGCCATCAGCTTAGCACTTGCCATCATTCAAGTATCTTGCTATTCTTCCGGAGGAGCGTTGCGTGGGGAAAATTCTTACGGTCAATTTCCTTTGAGGCTTCGCTCGTGCGTTCGGAGCAGCAGAATATTGATAATGATGAAACGTGCTGGATCATAGTTATGTTACTAAACCTTCTTAAGTCGATGAACCAAGCTGCTGAAAATTTGAATGAAAGAAATCGCACAAGTTGGCGATAAATAAAGTCTGAAAATTTAATCTAGTGCTGTACTAGGTTCGTCGACATTACTACAGATTGTAGTTTAAAAATAACAACGAATGGAAGCAAGACGATGATTTGGATAGGTAACGTCAGCGTATGAGTTTATCGATCGTAAAATATGGAATTACCTGCTAGTTAATATTTTCGTAGAGTTTTTTACAAAGTAGATACTGGTATCAAACACATTTGTGCAGTTGTACACCGATTTAAAGAATTTATGTAATTACAGTGAACTTTTTTCTTGCAATTGTAGGTGCTATAGGTTGTGAAGGGGTATGCGTGTACAGCTATCTGTATACACTAGTGTTTGTATGAGTGGCAGTGGCTAGGTAGAAAGGTAGCAGTGCCTTGCTATAGTTTTGTTGGAACGTTGCATGCAAAAGTTCGCTCAGCGATTTTCGAGCTGTTTATTCTCTTTAGGGTTTTAGTAGTACGTTCGGAGACGGCAAGAGCAACGGTGCTCATGTGGATGAGTCATGAAGATGAGTAATGTGCTGGAAGGTTGGTTGAGGCGGGTTATGGGTTAATGAATTTTAACATTTTGTAAATAACGGGTACCGACGTCGCATTCTCCTCCTTAAGCTGCTACTAGGTCTTCTTAATGGAGAGATGGTAACAGTACGCTAAGTACAGGTAATAACAGGGGGTCTAGATTTTTTTTTTTATGTACCTTATTCATTACAATTAATCTTACTGGTATAGCTGGTTTTAATAAAATGGCAATGATCGCATTTATTCGTTGCCTCAGTATGAGTAAAAATCATATTTTTATAACGTTAGTAACGGTTGCGTGTTGTGTTAGCAAGAATAGTTAGTGTTGTGTGTACGGTTATCGTTAATTAAGTTAGCAACTAATATTAATGTTAATAGGTTTCAATAATATCATCGTGCTACCTTTGTATGAATCTATAACTAGGAGTAAAGAAAGGATTATTAATTTGGGATGTACGTTCCTGCCAAGCTTAGTCTGAAATAAACCCTTATCCTGAAATGATATTTGGGGCTTTAATGAGAGCTTGTAACTCTTTTAGTAAGTACGTTATGATATACGATGAACTTTACCCACAAATATTATATTAACACATCTCTAAAGCGTTGTGTGAATTTCTCTCAAGTCCATGACGTCAATAAATTACCAACGAAAGTACACATTTTGATTCAATAGTCCATAATATCGTTTATTTATAAACAATGACACTCATATTGCATTGCGATGAAAAATACTCAGAGACTCCAAGCAAAAAGGACTGCTGCATGCAGCTGATCTATGTATACCGCGGGAACATACTGGAGCTAGCACCGCTGTTTTCGCAGTGTTGTACTGCTGCTACGGCTTGACATTTTTTTCAGTGTGGACAGTTGCTCTACCAATTGAGCTACCAAGGGTCTGTGAGTTCCATACATTGTAAGTTCTGATTAATCGCAGGTAAAGCTGTTTTTACCCAAAGCTGGATACTCTATACATTAAAGTGATTCTGATGCTAGCTGAAGAATATTTAACATTGCAAAATGACTCCAATGGGTATGGAAGCAAGTAATTGATTCATGATTCAAATATTTCTGGACGAATAAGCAAGTTTAAGCACACGGAGAGAAATATTGGGCTCAGAGAACACAAGCATACGAGTCGTGTGAGCTCAATACAACACCAAACTGTTTTGACGCGAGGCACCAGGCTTTTCTAGCCCATTGATTGAACTCGTAGAGTTTGATGTAGCGCCAAGCTCTGAGAGCTCGAGGAGAGGGGGCGAGCGAGCCCAGGCGATTGGAATCATTCATGACAATCTCGAGGCTCGGTCCAACGATGAACATATAGATATACACAGAGCGACAGAGTGCGAGAGTAAGGGAGCTTGGCACTACATCAAACTTTACGAGTTCAATCAGTGGGCTAGAAGAGCCTGGTGCTTCGCATCAAAATTGTTTGGTGTTGTATTGAGTTCATACGACTCGTATGCTTGTGTTATCTGAGCCCAATATTTCTCTCCGTGAATACAAATACGTCTACAAGCACCAGAGTATATTAATATGCTTCGACGCAATGGGTTCAAACTTACAAAATGTCAACACCTGATAGTAACATAAATTGAAAGGTAAAATAGATTTTATGATACTGGTTGATTTCAAATCTTTTTCAAAAATTAACTTTTATGATCTTACTAAAATGGTTGTACCTGGACGATTTCTGTGAGCCTCTCATTATACAAGCAGGCGTACTGAAACTTGCTAGATGACTTTGCGCTGAGAATTAGAAAGTGTTGGACTCCAAAAGATATAGCCATGTTCCTACGTGACTTTTATTATTTGAGAGCCCCTGGGTAGACTCTGCAGGTACAATAAAAGATGTCATGATGACAACACAAATCAGACAGGAGTCGATCATATACCGTCACAACGACAGGTTTGAGCCTGACAAGGTTGGTGTCTGGACAGGCAAAATGTTGCTCACTATCGTGAACATCTAGGAGTTTTTTATTTTGCTTCCTTCCAAGATTAACAATTTATTACAATGTGTGCAATAAAAACGAAAATAGTAAACAAATCAAGAAATCGATAAAGGTGTAATATAATCATACATGAGAAATGTGAATTCAAAAATTTGGTATCACAAAAACATTGTAAGGGAAAATAAAATGATTGTAAAAATCTGTACATGGAAATCAATATATTCCGAACTATTTTAGTAAAAAACTGAAAAATTACGATACAATTAATTACAAATGTTTAAACATACTTGACATTAATCATTTGGTCTATAATTATTTAAACTTTATTGGTGGGTGGAAATAACACTAATCAAAGTTAAAGAAAACCTGCAATCACTACTTAAATAAACGCACAAAAATTGAAAACCTTTAAGAACGCCGTGTACAATAAACAAGTGGATACTGTAAATGTTACATCTAAAGCGTAATAGTCTCGAACAAATTAAATTTTTCTCAATTCGAATAATACTCGACTACTTACTTGAATCACGTTTAAGTATTAAATATAATTTATAGGAATACACACACTCAACTTGATCATAGAAGTGACATTTTCTTTACTCAAATCAGAAAATTCGTTTCGAGAGCAATACTGCCCTTATGTTCCGGATCAATCACAAATGCCACCACCCCAGAAACTCTACCCCTAGCCTAGTATATAAGCTGCTACATAGATTGAGTTGTGATTGGTTTCTATTTTTTTTTACAAGACTTACGGTGGAAATTTTAATTGGTCCTAAACTTAAGTGGCGTATAGCCCTTGGATTACACAGGACCACAAAAAAAAAAGTCAGGGTACCTATAAGCAAATATACATACTACATGTATTTCGAGGTGCTGAATCCGATGCCGGTATCCAAATTGCTCCAGCACATCAGAATTTTTTTCTAACCTCAAAAAACACCAAAAATAAACGTAAAGATCGCAAATTTAAAAAAAAAAAAAAAACTCAAGGTACCAAAAAGAAAATATACATACCTTATATATTATGAAGTTCTGAGTCCCAATCTGGTGTCCAAATTGCTTCATCGTGCCACAATGTTTACCTAACCTCAAAAAATACCGGAAGTTAACAGAAAAATTGCAAATTCTAGGCTCTTAATGCAAAGCAATACACAATTAGGATTATTAAATTAACAACTATATTTTTTCCAGTAAATGCACTCTATTTACTGTTGATGTAACATTAATGACATTGCAAAAAATTCATAACCTCAAAAATCCCCAATACCTTACGAAAAAGGGAAAAAAATTAGGATCGATTTCAATTTGTCTATTAAACAGTTGT
>JAPYYV010005898.1:0-30133 GCA_030522625.1 Copidosoma aretas | reverse complement strand
GACATTCGAATACATTATTCTCATTTTCACTTTACATACAAGTCATAAAACTCACACCAATTTTACACAAAAAAATATACACTAGATCGATCCGTAACAGGCTTCAAATTACATTGAAAGAAGCCATTTTATCTGAATCATAGACTCAAGACCAAAAATTTTAGCTGTCACTCAGGGGAGTTTTATAATAGAATTTTTTCATGTTTTTTTTTTTTTTTTTATATAAGAATTTAAATGCAGAATTTTATGTATTTTTATGATGTAAAATATACTTTTACTCAGTGAAGTTTAGTTTTGTTTTCTTGTAAAAGGATTATTGTAGTCTCGACAAGTTTATTCGTGAATAATATTACAAAATATTTTTTTACAAAAAGTTTAGTCAAATTATACTATTTTTATAAAATTCCTCTACGGATGTTTGTGTGCTTTTTAAATAAGGTCGATGTCCCAATACCCGATCATGTCCTGATAGTCGATCAGTATTTGTTAATTTTCCATACACAAATCTTTAAAATATACGTTGAATGTTATTCACGCACTAAATGATGATTTTTTAAATACAAATCAACGACTGCATGCATTGTATGGATTTTAAAAAAAAGTTAGGGCCTTAAATGTAAGTGATCGACTATTGGGACATTCCGTCTGCTCAAGTAATCGACTATTGGTACATCGACCTTATCTATTTCCGATTTTTGTAAAATTTACTTAAAAGAGCCTCTCTTATCTTGTCCTCTTTTTAACAATTTTAAATATTTTATTCGTAACCATTTTTAACCTCATTGAGAACTGTGTTCTGCTATTTAAAATCATTATTTAATAAAATTCTCTATTTCGAATTAAAATATTAAATTTTCTACAAAAATTAACTCAAGTAAAATTAGGCTAAAAAAGTGTGTAAAAAAATTACTGGGATCAAATACCGCTGTACATAGTATTGTGAAACAAAATTCATTTCTTTGCTACAGCAGCTTCATTTACTAGTATACTTACACGTATGCACAATTTTTATTTTGAGGTGATCTATTGCGAGTAACGCGCAGTGTTGCTACTTTTCCCTGTCATGCGCATATTATATTCTCTCACACGTAGAGAAAACTGAGATTAAACAATTTATAGTTTAATTTTTTAAATATTTTCCAAACTTAACACATTTTTTATAACGTTGTATTCTGCATTAAATGTATACGTTTTTATAGTTGTTTTATGTGTTCATATTTAAGAAATTGCAAGTTTATTGTTTAGTTATATTACCAAGCAACTGTACCTATACGATGTTTATAAGCTTAACAAATTACCATTTTTTTTTTTAAATTGAATGTTAACTCTTGATTTTTCTGATGGTACTATGAAGTTGGAGATTTGTAATATACTCTACGGACTTTAGTTTTTTACATGGAGGCCGCTTGAGCCACCTTTGAGAAATGTATAAATTCGGAACATGTACAAAATATCGTTTTTATTTGCAGTTCATTATATGCGTTTAATATTAGAACTTTTAGAACAGAACCATTTCTCAGGCGGGAATCAATTTTAATTCCAAAATTTACCTGTATCTAGAAATGTAGCTCCCAGTCTTTTAACTGTATCGGTTGTTAGTATTCATTTTAATTCTACAACAAATCGCTCTTCGTCAGTTGGGAATGACTTGATTTAAACAGTAACACACACTTACGCGCGCGCACATACACACACACACACACCCTCACGTACGCTCGCACATTCTTCGGTAGTGCAACCCCTGACTCAAAGCATTACACGATGCGCCATTTTGTACATTCGTTTCTTCAGCATTTAATCGATAAACGTGAACTAAACAGCTATGCCTTTCGACCCTTACATCTGGTCGTGAGAAAAATCTCGTTCCCATGAAAGTACTATTGTACATAAAGAAGGACCTTGTTTTTGTGCACCATTATGATGTTGAAAACTAGTTTTTTTTAAGACTGTAAAATTATCTATTATGATACATAAAGATTTAGATATATACTTGAGAACTGTATAAAAATTTGATGCAATTTTTAAATAACTACGGTAGGATGTAGTAGAAAGGAAAACTTCCACTTGAGCTAATAAAAACGAAACAAAGATGAATATTATTGACTATAAAACTATGGTTTTTCAGTTTCATGCATGTTCTAATTTCAGTCATACAGGAAAATTCATATGACGTAACCAAGCGTAAGCTGATTAAGCGTCTAAAAATAATATTTATAATAGAACATGTATATTCATACAGCAACAGTTTAATAATAAATTAGAAAGCGGCATTTTAACTTTGTTTAGTAACATTTCGAAGGTTACTTTCTGACTGTTACGAAATAAAAGAAAGTGCGATTCGCGTGGCACTACATGAAATCATTCACAGTAATATTAAACCAAATATAATTGATAATCACCAATTTATCCATATGATTACTGGGCAAGTTTATGGACAGTAACAAATGATTGTTTTCACAAATAAACGTGTTTGTATACGCTCTGAGGAAGCTATTTCATGTTCAGAAGTAAGAGTTATGAGTCATTTGCTTACTGCGCATGAAAAGTTTGAACTCTTCTATTCATATACCTCTTAGCATGACGTGTTTTTGTACACAATATCGTATGAATGTGTAAGGTTCACCTGATAATTTTTAGTCTACGAGCATACATATGTAATGCATCTGTTAAAGAAACTTTCTACTACATTGTTTTGGAATGCGTATATAATGCTGAAGCATACCTATATAACTAGGATCCGTTATTTCAATCGCTTATATTTGTGTGAAGGAGACATATACCTTAAAAAACTCTGCAATGTCGATATCATGTATTATTCATTCATTTTTTTAACGCATACAATACTACAGGATACCTTTTCAATCACACTTTAAATGCTATGGCTCTAATTATTAGATAATGCTCATGCCAATAGATCACAGATGATTTTCGAAAGGTGTTATAACATTAAAGGGTACTTAGTTTGAAAGTACAAAAATATGAACCGCAAGGTTAATCTTCGAAGTGAGAGGACAGAGGTCCAGTACATTCGAGAATAGACGATCTCAGTGTTGGTATACGTGCCAGAGTACACAACTATAAACAACATCATACGTCACACAACGATAAAAGACAGACGTTGAGTGTTCCTCTCCCCGGACCATACACAAATCCATCTTCTGCAGGTATACGTATACACACGCAGTTGTTTCTCGAAATAAGTAGAGCCGACCGCAGAACAATTTCCTACGCGGCGTAGAAAGTTCTAGTCCCCGTCCATTGTACAGTAAGAGCGGCTTTTACTTGAATTTTTTTTCACATTTCCAATTACATTTTAATGACAAATTGTATTTTCATATCTTCCACGAGGAAAATTTATCCGAAAATTGCTAAAAACCATACTTCCGCAGGGACTACTTTCCGAGCGCAGCGCGCAGTAACACCACTCAGGATTGCTCATCGAGTCTATAAGTATCCCTGCCCCGAGCGCCTCGGCAGGCATTTCTGTTTCCACTTTCGAACAGTGAAGTCTGTGTCTCTCTAGTCGGCTGGGCCCCATAGAGTTGTTACGTTTCTCAACGTAGGGGCTTGGAGGAAATCCGAGACTTCTACACGACGAGAAACAAGAGAGCGGATACAGGTTGGTTGGTGTTTTGTCTAGATTATTTACCCTCAATAGTTAAGAAAACTATCGAAGCTACCGTGAACATCAGTTTGGAAGATCTTTTCTATTTTTTTTTCTCTCTCGAGTAAATATTCATCGTCGCTCCTCGTCCGGAAGTATATAGAGCCCTCGTGTAAGGTAAATTCAGTGCCGTGTGAAAATTACGTGCATAAAATAAAAAAGTGACTCAAAGGCTATATATATATACTGTAAGTATTGCGGTGAAGGTCGAGAGACCGACGATAAATGGGGGCATCGGTAAGGCCAAGAGAGTTCGACGTTGACCAGCCGAGCCAGACCGAGCAGCTCGCCCATTGGATCGACAAGGTGCGCACCAAGAAAATCATCCGCAGGAGAAGTCGAAGGCGCGATCTGCGGGTCGAGGCCGTGCTGACGTACGTATTGTCCAAAGCCGAGAGTGAATTGCGCAGTAAACAGATGTCGCGGATAATGAGGTGGCAACAGATGAGGCAACGCCTGCTCGAGGAGGACGAGAAAGAATACAAAGATGGCGGATTCCAAGATGGCGGGGCCAACGACTGCGGGGACAGCTCGTCCGACATCTGCGCACCGCAGGAGCAGGAGCAGTACAGTGCGTGGAGCGGCTCTTTTTGTCAGGAGCTGAGCAGCCTCGACTCGTTCATGTCGCAGCTGAGCCAGATCAAAGTTCCCGTCCGACGATGAAGGAAGCCGCGCGGATCGTTGCACCACGGGGAAATAGCTAGAGATTATTGAGAAACCGCCATGACTCGGTTTTTCAAACGCAATTTGCGAACGCAAGACTAGGACGATCGTTGGATGCTTAGGCCCTTTTCGCAATAGCACCGCCGGAAGCAGCTCGTCCTTTCCTTAGCCGCGCGATGCTCGTGGACGCATTGCGGGAAAATAAGGTGATCGTCGTTGCATGGAGTATATCGAGGTATTTTTTACTTGCAGTCTTGCTGTTTGAGATGGAAATGGGATGGGGCGTCGAGCGTGGCTGACTCTATGGTGACCTTTGGGCTTCCACAGGAACCATGACCTCACGCTCACGGGCCTCTATATGCCGGTCACCGGTGTGGTTTGTAAATCGTATCAAAACCAAAGTTTTTATCTATCTTTTAATGTTCATACAAAGTATAACATCTCGTTGAGATGACAATTTTTTCTCTTTTCTTTTTCTACTCTTGTTGACTACAATGAACTATGAGTACCTGTTTGAGAAATTACAAAGAATGAAAGAAAGACTATAAACAAAACAAATATTACTGTTCGATTCGAACTTTTACAGAGTGCTTGAATAGTTTGTAATTTATTTTTATAATGTATAGTTATAAATTATTATTATTATAGAAAAAAAAAATTTAATAATGAATCTGTTGAAAATAAATATTTTATTACAAAAAGCCATAAAGAGGAGTATACTGATTTCCCACACAAAAATTGTTCACTCTTAATCTATTAATTTCATCGCTCCTTTTCAGTAGGAATTCGTCTTTGAACACATTGCAAAGCGAGAGGTTGCAAATAAAGGTTGCAGTCCGGTCAATCTACAGCAGCGTGATTGGCCCCGAGTAGAGTGTTCAAATGAAAGTTTGGTGAGAGGAATTTTTGTTTTCGGGAGAAAGTGGGAGAATTCTGTTGTTTCTAGAAATAGCTGCTGGACGCAGTACGAAACCATTATTATGCACGACGATCGAGTCATACGCAAAACACCCTACCTTTGCACGCCCATCTTATCATCCGATCGCAGCGTGATTTACTCGCTCAACGAGACACAGAGTGTTCGACGAAGGGCTCTTCGAACGACTGGAAGGGTAAGCAGGAGGGTTGATCAATTTCCAAATGCTCCCACGCTGTTTTCCCAGGTGACAAGATTGTTGTGGAGGTGACGTGGCGGATTTGCTACTGTCAATCGTTCTGCGTCGCGCATCACGAGTCACGATCGTATCATTCCACCGCAGGCAGGCTTGTATAACCGTTCCTGGGATATGTAAACACTCCAGGTATGGAGGTCTTTGCATGAAATTTGACAAATAGATGTTTAATACGACATTGAGAAAAGTTGATCTTTACATGAAAGTCGTAATTTACCCATAGTAGTGTTTGCTTGTTCATTGCCCATCGAGGGCGATGACTAATCAGTGGATTTTCACAGATATAATCTAGGGCACTTGGAATTTCCCATTTTACAGGCTGTTAGTTGGTTATTTTTGATATGACAATGAACATTTGAGGGTACCCATACAACTGAATCGAAAGAAATTGGAACGATAAAATTTACCAAACTCGTATCGTTTGAGTATTTCTTTCAAGACTACTTTCTAGAATTTTGTACTTATTTACAAACAAGAATCAGTAAGATATTTGACGTAGTTCATACAATATTTTTTTTTATAAAATATTTTCTAGATACTATTTGCTCCTGGAGGAGTAGAAATAATCAGTATTTTCATAGATTGGCCCAAGATATTTATAACCGTTTTTAAAGTGATTGATCTGTAGCCACTACCAGATGCAATTTTTATTTAATACGGAACCTTATGGTTCAAATTAAATGATTGGTTATAGGGGAACAACACGAATGAATACGTAAAAAATTTTCATCATGATTTGAATCCTAAATAATAATTGAGAGTTAACTATGATTCCTGCTCATAATTTACTAGCCAAACCCAAAAAAAGCGGATATTGTATGGATACTTTAAAAGAATATTTATCAGATAATAGAACTTTGACAACATATAATTTTTCTCGACAATGGATAACTTTTTCATTTCCATACAATGATTAAGAAATAATATTGAAAGATATATTTTTTGTACGTGAAAGAATTAAAAATAACCAGCTGCAAATTGAATGTCTGTAAGATACTTCAGAAAAGTAAGATAAGGAAATGTTACAGTGCTACATTTTTTACTTTTATTTATACAAAATTAGATATTTCTATGACAATTGATTATGATACAGTTCTGTTTTACTCGGAATATTAACAAACTAATTTATTACAGCATCTCATTTAAACACGATGATTCGAGTAAAAATATGAAGTTCAATTGAAAACATCTATAAATTTTTCAGGTATTTTTAAAATTAAAAGTGCGATATTAATTTTTTCAGTACAAAGGAATCTAGGTTAGAATAAACATGACAATAAAAATCATCGGAAATCTATTATAAATTGACACATTAATAAAAAGATACAATCGGAGATGTTTACTAATACTTTGTATCTCAACATTCATTTTTATTGATTTTCATAATCTACAATAAAGTAAAATGATTATCTGGATCAAAGATTATAAATATTTCATGAATTATTCTCGCTTAAATTATATTCAAAAGCAAATAATAATGAACCAAATGGGTAATGAAAGTCTGAAGACAAGATTAATATTAAAAACAAAATACAAGACCATGAATTTCGTCATCAGCAAGAATTTAGATTAATGTAAACGAGATTGAACTTACTTATGTGTATACATGTACATTAATGTGTTACAAATCATTATGTCCAAACTTTATTCGTTTTTATTATAGCAATATTATTTAATTCAACGATTTACAGGTTAAAGTGATAAATTATACAGTGAAATCTAGTAAAAGATTTATAGATATGAATGAAAAGCATTTATTTTATTAAATTTTTCTTGATGGTTTATCAATATTAAATCACGTTCCTCATCATCAATCATTTTATAAAACGACAATTCCACGATATGATAGGATTAAAAAAGCAATTATACTATTTGAAAGATGTAAGATGGGGTTCAGAAAGATGTATGAAAAAGATAATTATTTCACGTACAGATAAGAAAATTGAATTTTGAACACCGAGATATACGTTTTATAAAATATGAAAATTAATAGTTTTTTACAACGTTCAGAAAATTATTGACAAAATATAAGTATCGCCTTGTATAGTATATTTTCCACCTGTGATACTTTGTTAAGGAAGATGATCAAAGGTAAAGTTTATTGGCTTGAATAAAACAGATCTGATTATGTAAGTTTTTTCCTTAAATATTTTGGCATAAGCATACATACAATTATTCGCCTATTTGGGCTTGCAAAGCTTTGTCTTTTTACAGATTTAGTGCCATTAAAAGAACTAACATTTTGTGGTAAGGACTAAAGGCTTTAGATAAGTTAGGCATAAATTAAAAAATACAAGAAGTCTTCAGTTCATATTTCTAAATATAATTTCTGAACAGCAGCTAAATTAAAGCACAAGAATAAAATTATATTTTTATGACGTATGAAGTAATTATAAATAAAAAACAGAGTATATTTTATATTGGAGCAAATGACATGTATTTTCATGGATGCTATTTGTATCGTTTATAATTTACAATTCATCTAGAACTTATTCAACACAATCATGGAAAGTTCTGTATCTTTGATTGAAACAATGGCACATAACGTAGTAAGTTTTTGCATCATAATTTTAGTCAGTAGATATAACAACATAAAATTATCAAGAATGATTTAATTTAAAATCCAAGTATAATATACCAACGTAAGTTTTTCAAATGTCCCTTTTGTAATCCAATGTCTACATCATAATTATTAACTTGGATTTACATTTTTTACCCTAACTGGGGGTTAAAAATAATGTATGATTTTGCAGATTTGACGTGTTGAAAATTTTTTAGTGTTCAAGTGAACTGTTAGGTGGTAGGTAAATGATGCTTTGACGGAAAATACCGCAAGTAATGGCGTGGGTAATAAGATTATCATTAACAGCAATTGCATTGTTCATATAGGTAGAGAGGCAGTAAAATATTATTGGACACATGATGGGATTTGAAATGTATTTAAAAATACTATAAAATCACTTATTATAGTCGATACAATTATTTCTGTAATTATTTTTATGAACTTCTTTTTATATTTGTCATTCGATCCGACAATATTACATTCAACCTCACGGAGGTCAAATAATAAATATTTCCACAGATTTCATTAGCGGGAAGTTTTACTTCTTGTACACATAACAAACACAATCATTGTGGATCCATTAGTACCCTACTCCATCTAATCAGAAGCAGATGAGGTTGTAAGTTATGAAAATTACACTTTTCGTACAAAATTTTAAGACCTTAACGTTATTCTAAAAATTAGATAGTCGAAACTTATTTAGAATGCATTATTAAGTACATTATAAGCAGAAAAGACAAATGATTAATTTTTTTTTATTTTTCCCCTGTCGGGAAAGAACCTATATTTTTACAGGTATACCGTATGGGATGGTAATTTATTTTCTTCAATTATGGACTAAACATCTTAGGCGATACAAATATTACTGCACTGAATGTACCAACAAAAGTTGTAAGTCATTCAATCATTCACCCTGACAAGCACTAAAAATTAGTTTTAAACGAGAAAAACTAGAATACAAGAACGAGTTTCTTTGGTAGATATTTCTAAATTTATAAAAAAATTATCTCATTCAATTCATCATTATAAATAATTTCTGAACCATACAAATTCTCCGATTTCTGCGAAATAAACTCTACTTTCGCAGATTTTATCAGCATCCGGATGATCACCTCCGTTCTGGCATTCACAAACATTTTTAATTGATCCATCAGCATATAAAGTTGAATGTCTGCAGTATGGAGTCTTTCAATACATTTTTGTATTGTTAAAAAACTATAAAATTATAGGACAAAAAGATGAAAATAACACAAAAACAATGAAAAAAGACATTGAATTTCTTTTCATGCTGAATATACAAGTATACATAGGTTAAAATAATTTTTTTTAAATAGATGAAATACCCAGTTAACTTAGGATCTTCTGCATCAATAAACGAAGCCAATGTGGATATCGAAGCACTGAAAGTTTAAATTATTTTATTTAATCAAACGGAAGAATGATATTGAAACAGGTTGCTTTAATCGATATCATGAAAATTTCTGGATAAAATTATTCTCATTATTTTATTTCTAACCAAAATTGCAAATTCACGAATTTCCCCATTTTCGAAAAATAAAATGTATTTTCACAGATACTATTTGCGTCGAGATAGGCACTTCTGCTCTGGGATTCACCAATACATTTCACAGGAAAAGTCGTAAGTCTGTATTATTAGATTCTAAATTGAAACGTTTTATAATTTAAAAAGTAGAGTAAATGTCAGACAAATATCTTTATAAAAGATCTTTTCTTTCTACATATATATTTTTTTTACAAAAGTAGTTCCTTCAGGGGTCAAGATAATCCGTATTTTTACAGATATACCTAGGAACCTCCAGTGTTAGTTAACAAAAATGTGACTGCACAAAAGCACTGTAAGTTAAAATTATTTGACTTAATCAAACCAAACAACACTATTAAAAATAGTTATACATATATAGGAATATTTTAATGTCTGTTTTCTGTACATAAATATCCATGCTTAAAACTTTGAATAAACCGTATTTTTACAGATGAATATAATAGATAAAGTGGGATTTGCTGTAGCATTGATAGTATGAAATAATCCATGTAACTAAATAAAACAAGTCAATTGAATCAAGTTTTTTTTAAAAGACTCAAAAAATATGTGATTAAATGTATTTCCTTTTATTTATTAATAATGAATTCGGTAAATATCGCCGATCTTCCAAATTTGAACAGAATTAAACGTTTTTGACAGATTTAATGTTCATGAATATGTAGCACTTCTGCTCTGGGGTTTACTAATATTTTCTTGTAGATAGATTCGTAAGTCTACTGAGTATGAAATGCTTCAGTAAAAATTTTCATTATTGAAAAAACTTTGCATACTGTAGCCTAAGGTATTCAAAAAATGCAAGTCATTTATTGATGTGAGATGAAATTAGGTTAAGTTAAACAGTAACAAGGATATTTCTTTTCATAATTCCCAAATGAAGATTTCTTATGAAAAAAGTAGTCACCCACTTGGTCAAATGGTCACAGATGAATCTATAGTTAATGAGGGACATCCAGCATCAAGTTTAAAAGAAAATCGCAAGTAATCAAAGCCCCGTGAGTTTTAACTGTTTGAATTAATCGAATGAAACAATATACTAAAATAAGCTAATACAGAGGTGTGATAAACGTCTTTGAAATAATTATTCCAACATTTTGTTTTCTGCTGGCTTTTGTGAATATTGCAAATTTGTCGACTTGCGCACACAATCGTATGTTCGCAGATTTTATTAGTTGGAATGAGCTTTCCTGTTCTGGAATTCACAAATGTTTCCCGGTTGACCAGCTCGCAGGTTGAGTCGTAAGTCTGCAGTATTGAATTAGTTGGTAAATCATTGCATTATTAAAAGACTATATCAATGTATGTGAAAATGAAAATTATTACATAAATCGAGATGAAAATTAGTTTAAGAGAGTAAAAAATATATTCAACATCTTTACTTTCTACACATAAATGTATTATCAAAAAGGATAGTTACTGACATGATTCTAAGTAAATCACATTTTCTCAGATAAACCTAGTTCTTCCGTTCGGGAATTCAAAAATATTCGCTGGTAAACCTGTTTACAGTTGCAGTCGTAAGTCCACAGTACGAATTTATTTATATTTTTTTTTATAAACCTTGAAACCAAAATCATGTGTATGTAAAGCATGATATTAAAATTATTTTCAGTCAGTAAAAATTTCATTGCATATTCCAATTTTTTTAATGAATATTCCTCATGTAAAATCGGCTACCCGTAGGGGTCCGAATAATGCGTATTTTCACAGATACTTGACGTGGAACCTTAAACATTAGGTTACAGAGCAAATACGAGTATATCAAACCACTGTGAGTTTAAATAATGTTACTTAACTAAATGACACAATGATACTAAAGAAGTTGCTTAAGTATATGTTGGAATATCTAAACAAACATAAATTTATTTCTAATCAAAATTGCAAATATTGGAAATTTCCGTACTCGTGCAGACTAAAACGTATTTTCACAGATATGATTTGCGTCGACATAAATACTTCATCTCTGGGACTCACAAGTTTATTGTACACTGACCTTTTCGCAGAAAAAGTCGTAAGTCTGTACTATTAGATTGTTGAACGTTTTATTAACAAGGCTATATAAATGGAGAGAAAATAGTCAAGTTGTTTTATAACATTATATAAATATAATTTTTAGTCGGCAACAATGACACTTTATATTTTATTTTTTCAAAAACTATTTTTTTTATAACATTAGCAACCCATTGGGGTCGAAAAAATTCGTATTTTCACAGATAAACCAAATTGAAGTGGGATCCTCTACATAAATTCACAAAGCAAATGCAAGTATATTCTATCTCTGTGAGTTTAAATAATTTAATTTGACCGAATAACGTAGTAAAATTTAAAAAGTTACTTCAGTTCATGTTATAAAAATCTCTGAACAGCCGTATTTCTATTAATTTATTTTCGATGGAATTTGTGAATTTTACAAATTTCCTGACTTGTGCAGACTAAAACGTATTTTCACAGATATTATTTGCGTCGAGATAAACGCTTCAGCTCTGGGACTCACAAGTGTATTGTACACTGACTTTTTTGCAGAAAAAGTAGTAAGTCAATACTAGCATTAGAAATAAAAACAAAGATGTTCTTTTATCAGGAGACTATACATTTTGGTAACAAATAATTAAGTCATTTTATAACATGATATGGAAATCATTTTTAGTCAGCGACAAATACATTTTATATATTTTTTTTTTAATAACTATTTTTTGTATAACATCAGCAACCCATTGGGGTCGAAAAAATTCGTATTTTCACAGATAAACCAAATTGAAGTCGGACCCGCTACATAAATTCACAAAGCAAATGCGAGTATATTATACCTCTGTGAGTTTAATAATTTATTTCACCGAATAACACAATAAAATTAAAGAAGTTGCTTTAGTATATATCATAAAAATCTCTTAACAGTCGTATTCCTATTAATTTATTTTTGATGGAATTTGTGAATTTTGAAAATTTCCCGACTTGTGCAAACTAAACCGTATTTTCACAGATATTATTTGCGTCAAGATAAACGCTTCAGCTCTGGGACTCACAAGTTTATTGTACACTGACCTTTTTGCAGAAAAAGTCGTAAGTCTATACTACCATTAGATTTTCGAACAAAAATGTTTTATTATCAGGAGACTATACATTTTCGTAACAAATAATTAAGTCATTTTATAACATGATATAGGAATCATTTTTAGTCAGCAACAATAACATTTTATATTCTATTTTTTCAATAACTATTTTTTTTATAACAGCAACCCATCGGGGTAAAAAAATTCGTATTTTCGCAGATAAACACCATTGATGTGGGGCTCTTAAAATAATTCACAAAGCAAATGCTAGTATATCAAACAACTGTGAGTTTAAATAATTTAACTGAAAGACAATAATATTAAAGAAGCTGCTTAAGTTCATATCATTATAAAAATCTCGAAACAGACTTATTCCTATTAATTAATTTATTGCTGATTAAATGTGTGAACATTGAAAATTTCCTAACTTGTGCAAATTAAAACATATTTCCAACGATGTTATGTACGTTGAGATAAACGCTTCTGCCTTGGGACCTCATTAATAGTACACAATAACCTTTCGCAGAAAAAGTCGTAAGTCTGTAATACTAGAGTTTCGAATGAAATATTTAATTATTATAAAGGACCATACATATTTAGACAAAAAAGTAGTTATTACATAATATAAGATAACAATTTGCGTGAAAGATATTTACGTTCAATAGACATATTTTATAAACATAAGCAGTCGCCCTCTGGGGTCAAAATAACCCGTGCATCCACAGGTACATCTACTTGAAGTGGGCCCGCCAGGATTAATTGACAAAGAACATGCGAGTGAGTATACAAAAGCACTGTGAGTTGAAATCATTTGATTAAATTCAACAAAATAGCAATATTAAGACGATTTACTCTTGTAATCACGAATACATTATTTTGAATTATTCATTCCTGAAAAATTCGTTTACACATTGCAAACTCCCTGATTTGCGCAGAATAAAACGTTTTTCTACAAATTTTTTTGACATTAAGGTGAGCACTTCTACTTTGGGATTTACAAATGTTTACTAATTTACTTTATGGATAGGTGGTCGTAAGTTTGTAGTATTTAATTATTTTGCATGATATCAAAACATTATGTGCATTTAGAAAACAAGGTTAGGTCACACTGTAATGTGTTATAAGAATCAATGACAGTCAAAAAAATATGTTTCCTAATATTTAGAGAACGGATTTTTTTTTAAAAGTATATCATAAAAGTCCAAAATTTTATGATAGAGATAATAACTAGTTAAAGACCTTAACAAAAGTATCCAGTCTATTTTCTTTACGAACGTACATTCTTAATATAAAAGTCACTACCAGTAAGGGTAAAATTAATCAGTATTTTCACAGATAAGTAGCCAACGCGGAATCTTCAGCATCAATTCACTAAACAAACACAAGTATATTAGAGCACAGTGAGTTTGAATTATTTGAATAAACTAAATAAAACAACGGTATCGAAACAAATTCCTTTGTGAGATGTTTAAAACAATATCATTATTTTCATTGAGTTCTTCATGATAAAATGTCACTATATATAATTTTTAAATTTTGGGCAGAATAAACCGCATTTTCACAGATTTTATCTGCACAAAAGTGGGATTTTCTGCTTTGAGGTTCATAATATATACTATTTCGAATTGACCAATTCGCAGGGGAACTCGTAAGTCTGTAAAATTAAATTTGTTTTATCGTATTATTACAAAATGAACATACATATTTAAGGGAGTTCTATCCCTCGCTATAGTACGTGCTGTACATATACTGTTCATACGACTGTTGGACGTGTCGTCTGTCCTTCTCATGCTTACGTGAAAACATAACCTTTAGTAGTTTATAGTTAGCTTATTAATTTATTTCAATCTCATAGGGATCCTCCCAGCATTTTTAAGTTATTTTGAATAAGTGGATATTCTTTGATCTCTGAAAAAAGTTTGGATGCAATTTAATTGTTAGTAAGCGAGATATACGAGTTACAAGGCTCAAAAAGGGCTGTTTCTCATAAGTAGTAAAATATTAATTTTTCGGCTTCGAGGAACCCTCATGCCTCCAAATTTTGACAGTGTTCTTTTCGAGGTTCAGTTTACACGTAAATAAATTTTCGTTTCGTTTTCATTGTTAAAAAAAAATAAAAAAAAAAAAAAAAAAAAAAAAAAAAAAAAACAAATATTATTTTTTAATTTTATGGATGTGTATTTTCCATACAAAAGTAGCTACCCTTGGGATTAGACAAAATCTGGAATTTTGCCAGATTAACGTATTAAACTTGGAAGTTCCGGCGATAATTTATAAAAGAAGTATCAAAGTGCTCCAACATGGTATGATAGTACGATTAAAATTTTTTTGATAGAAAGTAAAATATGAATATTAATATAATATGCTGTAACGGAATTAAATAAAACTCCATTAGATGAGTTGGTAATATTTGTTTAAATTTATTGGATTTTTAGTTCCGTTAAGCGCATATTACGTTTTTGTTTGTAGAGTCAATCAAATTTTTGTAAGGTTCAATATGAATGGAGCATCGTGGGTATTATCACTACCCCATAGTAAGTTAACACCATCTTCGATGATTATTTGTAATATCAATAGTGCTAGAATATCAGCGTGGTAATAAGAATATTTACAATATTCTGAAATATCTGACGTCTACTTTTGACATTAACTGTACTAACTATTGCATAATCAAGAAACAAAGTTTGATAATGATTGCTATGTATGTATTTCTTTGACTCTAGAAAATGGCAAATGGACCATATTTTCGCAGATAACCAAACAGAAAAGGAAGTCTTTGTTGTTTGTGATACAATCGTGGATATATTGAGAGTACAAATAAAAATGCCTAAAACACTATACCGTAAGTTCAATATGTTGTATACGTTTAATAAGGTATGCTAGATACAGTATTTTACATTAACTGTACGTATATGTTTCCACTAACAAAAAGAGATTAAATAATACATAGTCATAGTTTCAATAGCAAAGGGAAATAATACATTTTGAATGATTCATAAGTTGATGATAAAAAATTGTATAAATGAAAATATTCAACAATATTCCAAGATCCTAGGTATGTGAAAGCATCTTATCAAAATATTGAGCTGTATTTTTGTTACAGAAGTACACATTTTTTATCTATAATTTATTGAAATTTAATTTTCTTGATAGTAAGTCATTCTTATTTTATTTTGTAATTTTTTAAGTACATTTTTTTTCATAAGCTTTGATGATAAATGTTTTCACAGATAAAAACTTGCACAGATTTATCAATTTTTTAATTTAATAAACATGAGCTTATTTAGAATTTATACTTTGATCCTGGAAATATAATGTAAGTTTGGTACAACAAACATTTTAAACATTAATAGTTAATAAATTGAAATTAATAATTAGTAATTGTTTAAGCTTATACTATATTGAACCTTTTTAAAAATTATCAAAAACTATTTTAATAAAAAATCCCGCAAGATAATTCAAGATAATTAGTAAAGTGGAATAAAAGCTAATAAATAGATTCATGGAGTATAATGCATGGATATGGTTATAAAAGCTAGTAAATAGATTGATGGAGTATAATGCATGGATATTGTTATTATATATAAATACTAAGAAATACGATAAGGTGTGCCATTGCCAATAATAGAGTTGAATTGAATTAAAGTATCTTATCTAGGAAAAACTTCACATTTGATCTACATACAATACTAATTTCAAGATCGTATTGTAAGAGGAAGATAGTTACATAACTGTAGTGTATCTTAACTCTTTTTTGACTTTGATGAAATTTATACTTTTGATATTTAAGCTTTACACAACTTAAAAAATTAAAATAATGTAGATGATAATTTTTAAAACAGATACAAATAACGGAAACATACTCCATAATCTATAAGCTTAATGATTTGGAAAACAAATACAACTTGAACAATGGCAATAGTTTTAACAAGAAAATTTTTACTGACATGAGATTTCTTTTACTTTTAAAATCGAAAACAAATTAGAAATTTATATTATAATAGAAAAAGTACAAATCGGAAGTTTATTTCAAAGAGCATCACTTAAAAAATATACACTGTTGAAGATAAACTATAAAAACTTACAAGATATTTATTAAATCCACTCAAGTGATTTGATAGACAAGGTTTGAAAATGTATATGAATCTTTATTTATAACGCATGTATATAACATAAAGCAATACATGCACACACATTTTTTTCACACAGGCCATGTAGGAATTTTTGCAGTATTAGCTCGGAATCATCTTTGTTTAGTTCGAAGAGATTACAATTCAATATTTACGACCACACATCAAACATAAAATCTTTGCGTCGAAGCATCGGGCAATTTTACGAGTACACAATTCACTCAAAAACACCCATCATCAATTTGACGATCATAAATGTGGATAAGGGAGTCATCTATCGTAAAACCAACAGCCTTAAAAATCAATCGCACCAAACCAACGTAAGTCTAGTCATCTTAACGAGACAATAATACTTTCAAATTCACCATACACAAATTATATAATAATTTACCAAGTAAACTAGACAGGAAAATGTAGGTAGTGATATAATTTTCACTATTATGTAAGCGTTTAATAGGTTGCTGTACAAAGAGTAAAATATTTTTGGCTATCACTCTGATACACCTTCAATATTGCCTACCGATTTACCATGTCAAAGCGATGTCACTACTATGAATCAATTAAAAGGTCCATACGAAACAGTACTAACCTATTTAAACACGGAGAATTTCTACTTCAACTATACCAATAAGATCCTGATGAGTATAATAATCATTCACACTAAAAAAGTACTGCCCAATAGAGTTATTTGCAGCATAATCATTTCTCTAGGAAATAAGTTTAGAAACTGAGCTAGAGACTCGATGTACTAACAGAGCCCAAAACGAGTTAACTTATTAAAGGATGGGATGGAAGTATCTATAATTAGGATGTAAACGCTATAATGATGCAGAGTAAATAAATTGGTGAGCGTATTTACTGCACTATGATTATGTTTTAAAATAATTACACTTACTAGTGTATATTAATCAAGATAGGATAATTACTCAATACTAAGTCGTTCAACTTCGTTCTAATCATCAATAGCTTTAACTAGTACTATACAGGGTATTCAAGAAAATGTATACCTTGGGCAGGTGCATTTCGCTTTGGTTCGCACTAGACAACGCCTGTACTTAAAGTTATCGTGGTATTTAATCATGGTATTGTATCATCTCTGAGAGGTCCTAGGAATAGAGTATGCTGAAAAGGTCTCATATGCTGTAAGCCCACTCTACGATACGATACTCGCAACAGGCAAACTCGTGTCGAAGCAATCGTGTATACTGAAGTCAACTTTGGTCTCTTCTAAATCATAATATATCTACTGGGCATTAAGATCGAAAGAACTCAAGTGACACTACAAGATAATCAAGTCTTTTATAATCCAGTATACTTGAGGCAGCGATGTTTACACTAAGTGTCTTTAGCTCGATAATCTAAGCGATGGCACATTTTAGTGACAGGAATATACAAATGATTCACCTTACTTTAACCTTCACTTGTTGTATATACTGTAATCTATGGCTTCCAAACGACGATGCATATGTAGAGAAATCACCTGAATTTAATCTTCATTAAATGAGAATACCTAATAAAATGTCTTAAGGTCCTATGAAGACATACTAACAGCGTCGCTTTTAGGATGGTTTTTCCCTACCCACATATGGTGGCCAATGGCTCTATTAATGGACGTTTGTCATCGAAAGTTCAAAGTTTCCTAGTGGCAGTACATGGCCTTATATACATTGTCCTTGACTATAAGACGATACTGGAAGAAAACGTTGTTAATCAAGGTATTTAGTTACTGGGCATGCTGGGTTATTCATATTTTTACAGGTTTTTACAAAATGAATTTCCTACTGGAGGTCTTTATTAAAAATCAAAGCGATGTCGCAAACTGAATAAGTTCACTCCACCTTTGTCTTACACGTTGACGTCGATACTAGATGTGTCTTCATCGAGGATACACCAACAAAAGGCATAACACGCGGAAAGGATCTTTGAAGAGAACTGATTTGTTGGACCATGATGCTCGAAATAGACATACTTATTCAAAACATCGAAGCACAACGTTACCCTGATTGATTTGGCTTAATTTTGTCCTGGTATTCATTAAAAGCAAAATTTGCACTAGGCGTTTTTATCAAGATCTAAGTGATGATATATGCTAAGAAAAACTTCACAACCGACAACTACTATAAAAAATTGTTCTTATTTAGTGCACTCCATTAAGGATGGACTTACAGCGGTCATCTCAACTTTAGTCTTCACCTGATGATGCTTTTATCAAACGCGCTTACCAACGTTACCTGCATCATGGAGCATCATCAACTGATCAGTTTTGCTTTGGCCTCCAAAGGATCACGTCAGTATTAAGGGACATTTTTCGTGAATTTTAAGTGGCGATGCATGATAAGCGGATCTTCTGCACAGCAGTCTTCATCAGACGACGATTCGTGTATAAGGTATTTTCATCTTGGATATTCTAAAAACAACTCCCACAGCACGAGCTTCCTCTACTATGGTCTTCTTTCGACGATGATGCTAAAACCAGGTGTACTGAATGGAATTATGGTCAGTACATGGCGAAAAGATCAATGTTGCCTTGGTATTTCCAAACTGAAGCAACTTAACCAGCTGTCTTCAGCCGCATAATACCAGGGGCAACGCATGCTGAAGGAGTTTCCTGTTTTCTGGTATACGTTGGGTGATGATAGCAACAGCAACTCTACAGGTGTATCTTGACTACAGGCAAGCTATTCAAACTGGACTCTTATAGAGCGGATCATCACTGCCAGTTATCGAGGCTATGGTGCATGCTGAAATTCAACTTTGCCTTGACCTTCAAAGGACTACGTCAATAGTGAGGATCGTCCTCGATGACGTTCAAGTAATAGTGCATGCCAAGAGAACTTCTGGACTTCAGTATTTATTGGACAACGACGCACGTATGAGGTATTTTTATCTTAGATACTCTAACAAAGATTCACGCAGGATATACTTTCACTGCTGAGGTCTTCTTTGGATAACAGTACTGAATATGGGTGTACTGACCGGAGGTATCGAAACATCAGTAGAAGACGAAAGAATTAATATCACCTTCGTCAATACAAACAGAAACAACTTCATCAGGATTTTTTGTTCATATAATACCAGGGACAACACATGCTAGAAGAGTCTCCTAGTGTCTGGTATAAGTTTGATGATGATGACAACAGCGACCATCAAGTCCTATCTCCATTCATGGCAACATATCAACAGTGAATGTAGAGTGGGATATCTACGCCTCAACTTTCACTGGACGATAAAGCCTTTATCAAGGGTGCTCACCCAAGTTACCTGATGGCGCATCAGTAAACGATCGGCGATATTACGGTGAATGCTTAGCGGAACTTCTGCATTTAAGTTTTAAGTGGACCACGACGCACGCTATAAGACTACTGTTTCCTGGAATAAGTTGGGTGATGACACCATCGACTCCACAGGCCTATCTTCATTCATGGCAAACTATTAGTAGTGGAGATCGGGTAATCTGCTTTAATTTTCACTAGACAATAACGCCTCGGGCATACTTACCCAAACTATTAGAGCTATGGTGTATACTGAAATGGTAACCTTCGCCTTGGCCTCCAAAGAATCACGCTAGTATTGAGGGGCATTATTCATGACGTTCAAATGATGGTGCATGTTAAGCGGATCTTCTGCATTGCAGTCTTCATCGAATGACGATTTATATATGAGGTATTTTCATCTTACATATTCTAAAAACAACTCCCACAGGACGAGCTTCCTCCATGGTCTTCTTCCGACGATGATGCTAAAAACGGGTATACCAAACAGAAGTCTCGTCAGTACATGGCGAGAGAATCAATGTTGCCTTGGTCTTTACGAGCAGCATGGAAAATTATCAGCGGTGGACGTAAGACGGGTCATCTCTGCTTTAGCTTTTACTACACGATAACGTCTACAGAGGGCGAACCCATCCAAATTATCCAAGAGCCGGTTTTTCTGAAATAGTCAACTTTACCTTGACCTTAAAAGGATCACGCCAGTATTGAGGGGCGTTCTTTGTTACATTTAAGTTTGTATACACACGGATGCCAGTTTTCAATTTCCAGTACCTGGCACAGGTTTTTCAGGTTCTATAGCATCAAAACAAAACATTAGTACCGGAAAAACCGATGCCAGGCACTCGAAATTGTAGAACTGCTGGAAGTCGAAAAAATATTCTATAAGTGGCACTGGTTAAATCAGTGCAAACTTCTCTCCGTGCATGCTATGCAGAACTTCTGTACTCCAGTCTTCATCGAACGGCGACGAATATATGAGGTATTTTTATCTTGGATATTCTAACAACGACTCTCACAGGACGAGCTTCCTCCATGGTCTTCTTTCAACGATGATGCTATAAATGGGTGTACTAAACGGAGGTATCGTCAGTACATGTCAAAAGGATCCATGTTACCTTGGTCTTCACTAGCAGTCTGACAAATCATCGGCGGTGGACGTAAGGCCGGTTATCTCTACTTTAGCTTGAACTACACGATAACATTTTTAGAAAGGGTACCCACCCAAATCATGCAATCCGCGGTTTTGCTAAGATTGTTAACTTCTCCTGGGCCATTAAAGGATCACACCAGTATTGAGAGGCATTCTTCGTGACTTCAAATGACGGTGCATGCTAAGCAGATCTTCTGCACTGCAGTCTTCATCGAATGACGATTTATGTATGAGGTATTTTCATCTTACATATTCTAAAAACAACTCCCATAGGACGAGCTTCCACCATGGTCTTCTTCCGACGATGATGCTAAAAACGGTTGTACCAAACAGAAGTCTCGTCAGTACATGGCGAGAAGATCAATGTTGCCTTGGTCTTTACTAACAGCTTGGCAAATTATCGGCAGTGGACGTAAGGCGGGTCATCTCTGCTTTAACTTTCACTACACGATAACGCCTTCAGAGGGTGTATCCACTTAAATCATCCAAGCCACGGTTTGGCTGAAATAGTCAACTTCGCCTTGGCTTCCAATGGATAGCGCCAGTATTGAGGGGCATTCTTCAAGACTTCAAGTGACGGTGTATGCTAAGCGGAACTTCTGTACTCCAGTCTTCATTGTACGAAGATTCATGTATGAGGTATTTTTATCTTGCATATTCTAAAATCAACTCCCACAGGACGAGTTTCTTCCATGAGCTTCTTCCGACGATAATGTTAGAAATGGGTGCACTAAACTGTGGTATCCAAGTGTTGCTAAATAACGAGAGGATTAATGTTGCCTTGGTTTTAACTAGCAGCATGGCAAATTATTAGCGATGGACGTAAGGCAGGCCATCTCTGATCAGCTTTCACTACACGATAACGACTTTAGAGGGCGGACCCACTTTAATCATCCAAGCCACGGTTTTGCTTAAATAGTCAACTTCGCCGCTGTCTCCAAAGAATTACGCCAGTATTGAGAAGCGTTCTTTGTTACATTTAAGTTTGTATACATGCTGTGTAGAACTTCTGTACTCCAGTCCTCATCGAACGGCGATGAATGTATGAGGTATTTTTATCTTGGATATTCTAACAACGACTCTCACAGGACGAGCTTCCTCCATGGTCTTCTTTCAACGATGATGCTAAAAATGGGTGTACTAAACGGAGGTATCGTCAGTATATGGCGATAGGATCCATGTTGCCCTGGTTTTCACTAACAGCTTCGCAAATTATCAGCAGTGGACGTAAGGCGGGTCATCTCTGCTTCAACTTTCACTACACGATAACGCCTTCAGAGGGTGTATCCACTCAAATCTTCCAAGCCACGGTTTGGCTGAAATAGTCAACTTCGCCTTGGCTTCCCAAGGATAGCGCCAGTATTGAGGGGCATTCTTTAAGACTTCAAGTGACGGTGCATGCTAAGCGGAACTTCTGTACTCCAGTTTTCATTGGACGACGATTCGTGTATGAGGTATTTTTATCTTCGATATTCTAGAAACAACTCTTGCAGGACAAGCTTCCTCTATGGTCTTCTTTCAACGATGATGCTAAAAATGGGTGTACTGAACGGAGGTATCGTTAGTATATGGCGATAGGATCCATGATGCCCTGGTCTTCACTAACAGCATGGAAAATTATCAGCAGTGGACGTAAGGCGGGTCATCTCTGCTTCAGCTTCCACTACACGATAACGTTTCCAGAGGCTGTATTTACTCCAATCATCCAAGCCACAATTTGGCTCAAATACTCAACTTCGCCTTGGTTTCCAATGGATAGCGCCAGTATTGAGGGACATTTTTCGAGACTTCAAGTGACGGTGCATGCTAAGCAGAACTTCTGTACTTCAGTGGACGAAGATTTATGTATGACGTATTTTTATCTTGCATATTCTAAAATCAACTCCCACAGGACGAGCTTCTTCCATGGGCTTCTTCCGACGATAATGTTAGAAATGCGTGCACTAAACTGTGGTATCCAAGTGTTGCTAAATAACGAGAGGATTAATGTTGCCTTGGTTTTAACTAGCAGCATGGAAAATTATTAGCGATGGACGTAAGGCAGGCCATCTCTGATTAGCTATCACTACACGATAACGCCTTTAGAGGGCGGACCCACTTTAATCATCCAAGCCACGGTTTTGCTTAAATAGTCAACTTCGCCTCTGTCTCCAAAGAATTACGCCATTATTGAGGGGCGTTCTTTGTTACATTTAAGTTTGTATACAAGCTATGTAGAACTTCTGTACTCCAATCTTCATCGAACGACGACGAATGTATGAGGTATTTTTATCTTGGATATTCTAACAACGACTCTCACAGGACGAGCTTTCACTGCTATGGCCTTCTTTGGAAAATGGCACTAAAAATGGATGCACTCGACCAAGGTATTTAAGCGTCAGTACATGGCAAGAGGATGAATGTGGCCTTGGTCTCAACCAACAACAACAAAAACAATAGCTACAACCTTACTTGGTATTCGCAGCCATCACATGCATGGCCTTTCGCAAGCATATTATTCCAAAATATTCGGGTTGCGGTGCATGCTAAAATGGTCAACTTAGCCTTGGCTTCTAAATTGGATCACATTAGTAGTGAGGGTCGTTCTTGGCGATATTCAAGTACTGATGCCTGCTACGTGGAACTTCTGCACTTCTGCCTCTACGGGGGACGACGCATGTATAAGGTATTTTTATCTTAGCTATGCTAACAATGATTTTCTCAGGGTTGGCTTCCTCTACTTTGGTCTTCTTTGGATGTTGACGCTCAAAACGAGTGTACTCAACCGAGGTAGCTAAGCATCAGCAAATGGAAATAGGATCAACGCTGTCTTGGTCTTCTCCAACGACAACAACTTCATAGGAGTCTCAAGTCAAGAAATGACTGGTGCGTGCTGGAAGTAATACATGTTGAGGGATCTTCTATTTTCTGATATTCATTCGGTGGCAACAGCGACGGTACAAAAGTCTTTGTTTGGAGCATCCCATCAGTTATGGACGTAGAGTGATTCTCTGGCTTAGTCGTCATTCGACGAGAACTCCTATAGCAGAATTACTAACACTTAAGGTATCTGAACCACAAAACATTCTATATTGGCCTTTAATAATGATGCTTATAACGGGCGTCCTATTTGAGGTATTCGGGTGACAGTATGTGCTGAAAAAGTAGACTATTTTTTTTATTTCCAGTAGCGACTACATCAGTAGTGGGTTTCTCTATACAAATAATCAAAGCAGTAGTACATCAGTAGTACGCGTGAGATGATCCTGTCTTGCCTGAATTTTGATAATATCGACAACAACACAAACGTCCTTATCCGGATATCTCATCAATAAAGAGGCAGGATGGTTCTTCTTGGAACGATAACGTCGCAACATTTTGCAGTGAGGGTCTACATCCATGGCTTTTAAGAGACGGTGCATGATGAATCGGAGTTCCACATTCTGGTATTATTCGCTGATGGCGTCTGTATTAGGTATTTTTGTCTAGGGTACTCTAGCAAAGCAAAATAGGTCTTTTATTTGGACTGGCACTAATAACGGCGTACATGTTCGAGATATTCTGGCGAAATCATGTTGCGAGAGACGATTTCGCTTCGATCTCCATCAACGAGACATTTAAACAACGGTTCTCTTATTTGGGAAACATCACTACTTTATGTTACGTTTACATGTGCTACAAATAATCAACTTTTAGGTACATTTTTCTCTACTGAATACAATTTCTTGAAAGTATGATGGTTAAAATCTAATGTCCGTGTTATCTATGCTGATTTTCAGTACTCTGACAATACCAGGACTTGAACAAGATACATTTGATGAGGTGATCACTATCCAGCAATGGTTTCTACTACAGGATTCAAACCACTACGGTAGATAGCTAACACGGACTTGCAAAGTGGACTAATAAATTATATTTATAAATTCACACATATTTAAATAGTATAACGATTCAATTCATCAATAGCATAACAGTATTTAACATACAGTTTTATTTGTATGCAGAACTTTTTTTTTTTAATTTCTACGCTCTTGTAGAAGCTGCAAACTGAAATTATTGTAAAGCTTGTAACTGGTCACGGTGTATTAATGGGGGTTATTGTAATATTTCGTTTTCTACAGAAATTCTTCAAAAAATTATATCAGACTCATTTATCGCTACACATAACATGTCTAAATTTCAGAGGGCTTAGCTTCATACTTTTTGAGAAATCAAATCACAAAGGTTTATGGTTAAACACAGGCTCTTATGGAGAGGTCGTTGCCTACTAGTTCCAAGACACATTTTTACTTCTAACTCGGTTAACTTTCTTTAGAGTTTCACAAAAAATGAATATAATCAAGTTAACCCTAATTAAAACTATCATTTCAAATTTCAGAAAGCCTAGCTTTACCGTTTTAAAGCTTCACCGACTGAAAGTTACTGCATAACGTAATTTGTATATCTGTATAGTGGTACAAGCGCAAACAAAAGTCCATGTTATCTAAATGTTTTCGCAATTGTAATAATTTTTTCCGTTATTTATTACGTGTTTACATCAGACGCATACTTATTTACGTGTTGCGTGTAAGAATATTTATATTGAAAGGATGTTAGCAAAAACTAATTTTTGATGTCTACTGTACCACGACAACCCCCTTAATTAATTGTTTTCTGCGTCGAGTTTTAAGAAATTGTGATATTCTGTACATAGTCACATGTGACTATTTTACTGTGATAGGCATTTACCATTGATATATTTCTGTCATTCACATTAATAAAAAAAGTTTAAAAAAAATGTACAATATGATTGTTGTTGCTATCATTATTCTCTTTATAGCAGTTGTGTGCTGGGACTTTAATGCTGTGAAAAAATCGTATGCTCAAATTGTGTGTCACGTAATTACTTTGAATATTATGAATTATTTAATATACCTGAGTAAATAATTCTATCACGTAATACCGATAATTTATTCATCAGTAAACGATGTGATGTAATGATTCCAAAAATTTACAATTATGCTGTATCTGCTCATAATCACAGGCAAACATTTTTTGACAGGCATCTTGAAGGCCTTAGTAAGTTATTCACAATTATAAGATTGTGTTACCAAAATTTCAGGTAGAGTAAGAAATGTTTGATCAATTAAGAGTTCAAACAAAAATCATACTCAGGCATTTTTAATAGAAACCAATAAACTGCATTATACATATAATAGCCCTCCTTCTTAGTACTTACTAGACTTATAGATAAAGTAAAAAATTATGAAATCTGTCGATTGCTCACAAGAGCAAATTGGCATTTTTTTATACACTTTTTCCACACAAACTAGTTTACAACTTATCAAAAAAAGCCAGTGTACTTATTGCATTCACAGACCACATAAATTGAAGTTTGCACCCAAAAGTTGTATTATTGCAAAAACTATCTCGAAAGTAGCATAAAAGAATAAACAATCAAATATGTTTTAATAGAATTACTTTCAAACAAATGCAAAAACTTAAATTTGTGTCTCAATACAATAAAAAACCAAATGCATGAGGAAAGCCGGTGGATAGAGAATTCTAAAGACATTGAATTAAATTGAAAAGTAGGCTTTTTCAATTTTCTTAAACTATACGCAAAAAATAAAAATCATGCAATCAACAGAAAATGAAATGAATAGATTTTTTGAATGAAAAAAAAAGGTAGGCATACGTATGAAAAAAAGAAAAATGTTGAAGCCAATACAAAATTGATTCAGCGTGGAAAAAAACACAATTAGGTAAATATCGAATTGGGAAAACCCCTCACCAAATGAAAGAAAAATACAACGATAAAAAATGATAGAATGATGAGATACAATCTTCGACTGGTTGCATAGAGATAAAAGAATTTAGTAAGTACGTGAATACACTGAAAAACATTTTAAAGTACCAGGCCACAAATTTTTGAACTGTAAGACTTCAAGTATGGTAGTGATACAGTTAGTATTGAAATACACCGCTTTCACAAAGTCTTGAGGTCTGGCACTTTAAAATATATTTTAGTGTACGAAACATGCTCATAAATGAGAGCGTCTGCAGATCAGAGAGAGAATACTGCATATGATACATGATTCAAATAAGACTTTAAAATTTTATCATATTTTGTACGATAACCTTGATTTACAAATGATTTTCGAGAAATCAAATGACTTCTACGTCTTTCCGGCACAATATTTGGCTTTAACGCATTAATACATGAATACATGGTACGCAATACGGTCATATAACTTTAAAAACAAATAAAAGTTCGTCTCTTTAAAGATAAAGCTTGCCTTTATTTTTTAGTCCAGAACAGATATCAGACGCAAACTTATTCGACAATTTTTTGTTTTACTTACTGCAGTACAAAGTTCGGGACATACAGGACATATATTAGTTTTCCGGGACACTTTTCGAGGCAAATACTAGGACGAGACATAAATTAATTGTCCAGGACTGTCCCACAATCTGGGATGGTTGGCAGCCTTACCATAATTCCCTGTAACATCGGCCACCGAGCAATGGTAAGAGAGGAAATAACTAGAAAATTCTAAAGAGTTCTCTCTATCAATTGATATGCTGAGACTTTTACTCTACTTTCTCGTACTCAATCATAATGTCTTTATGGGTAAGTATGCGTGTGATAGAAAGAAAAGCTTGAGGTACGAGGAGATTCAAGTGTATATTGGATTTGGTGCACCCACTGCCATCCTGAAACTTTGAGTGGGCTGCTGAAAAGGAAAAGGTAGAGAAATGGCGGCATATCCTCCGTTTGCGCAGCGCGCGCAGAGAAAAACGGGCCACAAATGACCACTGATCAGATGCGTCATGAATAAGTATATACTAAAACCTACAGCTATAGAACAAGACGAAACTAGAATAATGCTGAACATTTGAGACGTACTGTTGACTTACCTTTGGGCTGTTCCGTTCCATGCATACGTACCTGCATTTCTTCCATCTTTTTTTTCCTACATGGGTACGTATACCTGTTACCGTGATCTGCCCTATTGCCATAAATTTAGATAAATGCTTATTACTTGCTGAAAAAAATGAGTACTGGGTAAAAATAGTTTCCGCAACTAATGAGTAAACGGTACATTCGCGGTAATATGTACATGGTAACGACCACGGTTATACAAGCATACTGTTTTATTAATTTGAATAATATTATGTTGTGGTTTTAACCGTGATAGAATTTGGTAAATAACCTGCAGGAGTTTATGCAAAATAAAAAAAAAATCAATGAGAACTTGACCTAACTCGATATTTTATAGTGCATTGAAGACAGATTTTTCAGAATGCGCTCCAGTAATATGTGCACTTACCCATATCATTTAGGTGGTTCTTTCATGAAATAATTGTGAATAGAATTTAACGAAACTTTGAGGGATTGTTTATTGAGTTACACTTTACTCTTCCTAAAAATTTGAGATGAGGTTCACGAAAGAAAACGCGAAAAAAGCTGGGTGAAAATTGCGAGTATCATATAAGCTCTTATCGAGGGCAGTATATTTTTGACGTTCTTACCAAAAATTAATTTACTTTAACTGAACAAAACGAAATGAAAAACTAACGCAAGGAAGCTTATGCAATTCTGAACCGAATGACATCTCGAAATGTATAGGTACACGGACTTAATTCAAAGATATCGATAGAAACGCAGCACACATTGCCATTGCCTATGTTAAAAGCATTGACTGCAGATATTTTGAGGTTAAACGAAATTTTACAAAATCATCACGAGAAAATTTTTTATTAAACATTATGATCTTAAATTTTGCGTGAGTGCTGTAATTCAATCAATGAACAATATGAACTAAAATGTGTTTGAATTTAAGTAGTTTTAACAAAAATTCATTTCATAGTCGCGCATTTAACTCGAGAGTCATGAAAGAACCACCTTAAGGTAGTTCATCATCCCCTGCGATTCTCAACCTGTTACATACAACAGTAATTTATTAATTTTCCAAATAATCATTGTTAATTATTGTCACTTAACACTTAATTAAACTGAAAAACCTTTAAATCACAAAACTGCGACAAAACATCGAATGATTTCAACTAAACGCAAAAAGTTGAGAAAAATTTTATATTATACATGGATATGTATACTAAAAGCATTAGACATCATTATAAGATCAGGATATCTTTTACAAGTCACGCAACATGTTTCTAATTTTTTGCTCTATGAATAGTTGATGCACTCCTCATATTATATTTTTTTTTTTTTTTTTTTAATCGTGAGAAAATTTGTGCAGTTGTAAACAAAAGCAAATATTTATAAATTACTTGCTCGTAAGATACCGTGTTAAAACATGTGAATTCAACGTTAAATATCTTGAAAATAGTACGTCAAATATTTATAAAACTTTGACCAATAATGCATGGCAATATTGACGACTTACATCTGAAGTTTCAACGTTTTCGTAAAAAAATTATTTTTGCATAAACTATTTTAATACAGTATATAATATTAATTACTAGTACGAGCAAACACATTAGACTAGTTGGTCGTAAGAGCGTTCTCAGAAAACACCAGTACCTCAAAAAATGCAGGTCATTACGCATTTACAATAAAAGTTCAGCGAGACGTAAATACCTAATTTAAACATTCGTATCAAACATAAATTGTCTTTACGTTATCTGAAGTTTTTAAGTGTCACACTTCAACCGATAGGGTATAAGTATACACAGCTCCTCTTATACAATGCAAGTAAGTAAGATACGTTTGAAAAGATATGTAGTCCTTAAAAGGACTGGTTGTTTGTGGTTACATTGCGGTTGAATCGTTTACGAGCTTTTCTCGGTCTTCTTGGGCAGAAGGACAGCCTGGATGTTGGGCAGGACACCACCCTGGGCGATAGTCACTCCAGAGAGAAGCTTGTTCAACTCCTCGTCGTTGCGGATGGCCAGTTGGAGGTGACGAGGGATGATTCTGGTC
>JAPYYV010005897.1:0-14882 GCA_030522625.1 Copidosoma aretas | reverse complement strand
GACAAAAAGCTACGATTTTCGCCCAAAAAAGTTCCAAAAAACCTTAACCAATTCTGGAGAGTAGGGGGTCTCCGAGTTGCAAAGAATGCCCCATATATAAATACTGGTAAGACTCTGCCCCTTTGCGCTCTTCACTTGCTAAGTCCCACGTCTCGATGACAACGTTGTGTAAAGCTCCTTATATTTAATAAAAGTGTTTTATGGAAAATTTATTTTATAATCTTAATCCCTATTAAATGTAATTATTTCATGATTTAATTACAAAATCTCAAATAGACAATAAATGAAATATAAACTATTTAAGAATCCTGCCATTTCTGGACTCGATCAAATACGATGCTCTTAGATCTCTCCCATACTGTACTAAATTTGTAGTATACTAAGAGTCATCTTTTGATATGTTATAATGAATGGATATTAAAGGGCAAAAAAGGTGAATCTTTTAGGTTGGACAGAAATTATTTCATGAAACTCTATAACGTTGTATTAGTGCATATTTTTATTTAGGAATAATTTCTAACAATGTGCATGTTTTTAGCTTTTAGTTGATTTTTTGTAATGCCAGTTGTACATCTAATTTTATGTGATTTACGAGGTGTGTTCAAAAAGTACCCGGAATTGTACAATTTCGCGGGTCTGGAGAGACCGATTGTCGAAATTTTTTTTTTATTTTGTTGGTATACATGCCCCTAAAGTATGATAAAATTTTTAGCTATATTTACTGTTTACTTTGTCGGTGGCAGCCACTAAGGTTGGACGTGTTTTTCGAGCTCGGCGATTTTTGCTTCTTTAAACAATGAAAGAATTAAAGAGTCAAAGAATTTGTATTAAATTTTGCGTAAAAAATGGAATGAAGTTTCACAAAGTGTGAAATTTGTTACAAAAAGCCTATAGTGAGTCTGCTATGAAAAAAACAAGTGTTTACGAGTGGTATGAGCGTTTCCAAGATGGCCGCGAAGACGTTGAAGATGACGAACGCTTTAGTCGACCCAGCACGTCAATAATCGATGAAAATGTGAAGAAAGTGGAAAAAATGGTTATGAACGATCGCCGAATCACAATTAGAGTAATTGCTGATGAAGTTGGCATATCAATTGGCTCATGTCATAACATTTTTTCAAATGTTTTGGGCATTAAACGAGTGGCAGCAAAATTCATTCCGAAACTGCTGAATTTTGACCAAAAAAACAATCGCATGAACATCGCTCAGGAGCTGCTTAATGACGTCAACGATGATCCAAGTTTGCTTGAAAGGGTCACAACTGGTGATGAAACATTGGTGTACGGTTATGATGTCAAAACCAAAGCACAATCTTCCACCTTGAAGCATTTAACGTCACCAAGAGCGAAAAAAGCACGTCAAGTTCGATCAATTCTCAAGGTTTTGCTTACTGTTTTCATTGATTACAATGGCATAGTGCATCAATAGTTCTTACCACAAGGTCGTACGGTTAATAAGGAGTATTACCTCGAAGTTATGCGACGTTTGCGTGAAGCAATCTGAAAAAAAACGCCCCGATTTATGGAAAACTAATTCATGGCTTTCGCACCACGATGACGCACCTGGTCACTCGTCGTTGCTTGTTCGTAATTTTTTGGCCAAAAACAATACCGTAGTCATGCCCCAATCTCCATATTCAGCGGATATGGCTCCGTTAGACTTTTTCCTGTTCTTAAAGTTGAAGAGACCCATAAAAGGACGGCGTTTTTACTCGATTGAATAGATAAAGGCCGAATCGCTGAGAGTGCTCAAGGAAGTACTAAAGAGTGAATATCAAGAGTGCTTCGAAGACTGAAAAAAACGCTGGCATAAATGCATTATATCTGGGGGGGGGGAATACTTTGAAGGGGACCACATTGATGTAGACGAATAATTATTATTTTTTTGAAAAAACGAAAATTCCAGGTTCTGTTTGAATACACCTCGTATAGTAAAGATACAAATATTTAAAAAAATATTTAGTTCTTGGTTAATAATATACGAGTATCGTTATGTAAATTATGTTTCAAAGTATATATTTAGGCTTCAGTTATTTTTGATGTCATATTTTACGAATCGTTAATAGTTAGTGAGTTTGAAAAGTGCACATTTACTTGAAAAACTACTAATGGTCGAGGGCTATCACTCGACCGGTTGCTTATCCAGCTTTGCAGCACGCCAACAACGGCAGCGCGTCAAGCTAGCAGAAACATTTGTGATACTTGGGTATATTCTTTTTTTTTTATTTATTTTTTGTGTTGCTTTAGTATCTTGATTATTTTTTCTTAATTTTAAAGCGGTTTTCCCTCATCATTTCATCGATAAATTAGTCAGCTTCGTTGAGTAAGGACGTAGCGTGGTGGCGCAGCTAGCATGGTAGAACAACTATACTTGCCAAAAAACGGTGCAAATCAAGCGAATGAAAAAACTGCTGCCAAATTTTTGGCACAAAGCTTCCTCATTCACATGTTCCTCATCTTTCTTACATACATCCGCATCAATTTTCTGTATTTTTAAGTCCAAAAACGTCATTGTTTGAGGAATTTTATCTTGAAGATCTTCTACCACAAAATATTCTGAAACAACTTTTACTGCCGAAAGAATACATATTTAACAAAAGATTCCGTTTTTTAAGATCAATCAGAAAGAAATAATGTTGAATTAATTTTATTTTTATGATTTAAATTGGATAAAAGTAATAGGCCAAACAAATAAATACAATCATGATATATATTTAAAATGCATACTACATATAAAAATGTGTTGTACAAATCTTGCAATAAGAGCCATATATTAATAAAATTAGAGGAGAGACTTCTGAAAAATGACTAATAACGTATAAACATACATCTATACATAGATAAATCTATAAATACAGATATACACATACAGACACATCAGAATTGACATTTATTTCTGTGGTAATGCGTATAAAAATTTAATTTAAATAAAAAAAACATGCAGCCAGACACAGAATAATTGTTATTTTTTATTTCTGTCATGATAAGTATGACAATAAAAGTAATAAATAAGTTCAGGATTAGTGGAATCAGTAAAAGTAATCTTGAGACATGACTGATTATATACATTCCCTACTCACGCCCACGCACACTTAGGTACTAAATTTTTATTAATTCCATTCTCATACGTTTTTTCATGTATAATTTTATAAAGTTTTATAATTTCTATCGTAAAATATACCAAAAAAGCGATAAATACTATTAAAATCTATTTTTAAGAAACAATTGAGTATTAAAATGAAGAAAATCAAAATATAAAAAAAATGAAGGAATCGAAATTTTTTTTGTCGATGAGTAATTTGTATTCCAAAACGAAAAAAAACAAGCCCAGCATTATAAAAATAAGCCAAAAAAATTTCTAAGATATGACAAATTACATACATTCTCTATTTACACCCACGCACACCCAGCTATTAAATTTTATGAATTTCACCATCTACGTTTTATTGTGTGAATTTTGTTGATATTTCAGAATTATTATTGTAAAATATCCTAAAATAGCAATAACTGCTTTAACAATAAACTTTTCCAAAAAAATCAATTTTTACAAATCCAAAAAATCAAAATAAAATAAAAATATCCAGCAAAACTTAAACTTTTTTTCCCAGTGGTAATAGGAATCCAGAACCATAAGAAAATAAGACTTGTTGCATTAAAGTTGGCCAAAAAAGTTTTAAGATATGACTAATTATATACATTCCTTCTTTACACCCACCTACACTTAGATAATAAATTTTTTTAACTTCAACAAAATAAGTTTTTTTTGTGTCAAATTCAATGACGTCTCAGAATTTAAGAAAAAATTGATCTTTAAAAATCGATAACATAGAAATACAATAAAAAATATACAGCAAAACCAGAATCTTTTTTTTTCAGCGATTAAAAGAATCGGAAAAAGAAACAAAAATCTTAGTTCGATAAAAATGAGTCGAGGGAGTCCTAAGATACAAGGGACTACATATAGACACACATACATACACGCACACGCACACCACACACACACACACACACACAGACGGACATTTTCACAAATATGATGTATTTTGATTATAAACTCCATAAAACATGCTTGTAACATGTTGTTACCAAATGTGATTTTTCGCCCATAGCAAAGCTTGATCTACAAGGAAGCAAAATTTTATTCAAAATATTTTTTCAACGATCTGCAACATTTAAATTGCTTTTAAATATATGTATATTTTTTAATTTACTTTTATTTATTATGCATCGTAACAAAAATATATTTTTAAATCCACAAAATAAATTACTTATGAGGTATACAATTTTTGAAAGATGATTTGGTAAATCATACCATCTTAGAGCAATAAAATGGGTTCTAACATGACTTATATCTCCAGTCTTAATGCACAACATCTAAAATTTCTTTAAAGACATCAAATATAATGGCTTTTGAAATAAATAGAGCAATGAGAACGCAGCAGCGCCAAAATCAAATTATTGCACTTTTTCAAATAATGCTCATTTCCTAATTTTGTGACAGTATTTGTTCCAAAATTTATCTAAATTTCGTTAATACATCTTCAACTCACGCCCTTGTTTAGTCAAAAATGTTGGAATGAACTGCTGCTACAGGTTCTTTTATTTCATAATCTTGATACCTCAAATGACAAAAAACAGCATAAAATACAACTTGAAAAGATATTAACCTTATATATGAATATTTTTCTTTTCTTTTTTATATAGAAGCATAATCTTTAGTAATATGTCGCAAAGGTATTAATTGCTTTTTAGATTTGTTGGTGTATGTCAAAAATAGTTCTAAGTTTACCTTGAAAAGGGTAAAATTTTCTTAAGACTCACGACTTTTTAATTTACGATCTATTTTTCCCCATAATAATCATTTGTTACGTTTTATCAAATGAATAAATAATAGTATCCCACATAAGGTCGATCATCAAATGTCATTTTATGTATATTTATGTACTCAATGTATGCATGTGTGTATGTATTTACGCATGTAAGTACTTACGTAAAAATCTATGTTTAAATGTGAGTATGTCTGTATGAACAAATGCTTGTATTTATGTGTAATATATGTATGGGTTTGTGGATGTTTGTATTTATGTCTAAAATTGTGCCTGTCTTATTGTGCTCCGCATGCCAACCCCTTATGCCAGAATATGCATTTTTTTTTTAATAATGAGCTGTTCAAAATTTATATAATAATTATTAACAAAATTTAAAATAACATTATTTCGATTTACTTATGATATCCTTGGAAGAAGATGTAGGTGTTTGGTAGTGTACTCGGAGGTGGGGTTAAGTTTCTGACATGCTACATGTAGTTCTCGACTTAGGTATTACTTCTTAGGAGGCTTGTGGTAAAATTTTTTCATTTTTTGTTGTACCTTACTTAATGTAAAATTATTCTCTTAATCTTTATTTCAATCAACGTATGATGGGCAAAAAAATATATACATTTCTAGCTTTTTCAAATAATTTCTTACTCCGATATACGATAAACTAATTTTTACAATCATTTGAACGTTGTTATCATATGTTTAATTTGAAATGCACGCTATATAAATCCATATAATTATAACTTAATTATTTATAACACATAATTGCTGCGATATAACTTATTTTTAAATTCTTCATTTTGCACTGAAATGTTCTGAAATATTTTATTATTAGTTCTACGATAATTTAAATCATTGTTTTTGAAGAAATTTTCAAAGACGATAGTAAAATGTTGAGACTTTTTTAATCAAATAAGATAAATCAAATAATTGATAAAAATTGCTAACTACAATAGTTTTGTGTAACAAATTATAACTTGAAAGTTGAGTAAGCCTAATTGCCTTGGTATAAGGATGGACTAACAAATTAGCATAAGTTACGAATATTTAAAAGTTATCAAACATTAGTTGTAACGGTTCTAATGCTAATGAGAATATTGCTTCCTAATAATTACCGCAATTATTAGTTAAAAAATTATGAAGTTATATTTAATGCATCATACTAAAATTGTTATCCATACAACTGCATAAAACTCAAAATTGATGGAAAATATATAAAAATAAAAAAATTCATAAGACTTTTAATGATTCTCAGTTCGTCCTGTAAAGCTGCAGAGGTAGTGCGGGGGGCTGTGTAGGGGTACTTCAAAAACATAATAAATATGGAACTTCAAAAGGTTCTAGTTTCTTGCGAAAAGGTTGCGAGGGGGGGGGGGGCAAAGGAGAGATGTGAGCATGCTTTTAATAATAAAAAAATTATGATTTTTACGTAAAAACAGGACGAAAACAATCAAACTTTTTTGGGTGGTTAGGGTGGGCAGTCTAAGGGGGAGGGGGCAAAAACAAACGACGGTGTTATAAAACACGTACAAATTAAATGAATTCACCCGGTAACTGTGAATTTTCAAGAGGGGAGGGATTGCAATGAGATAAACATTTTTGATCCTCAGAACTATTGATGTAATAAGATATCGATGTATATGTACTAGTGGGTCCTTTCCTCCTCCGCACTCCACGTGCCAACCCCCTACATTTTAGATATATATATAAAATGTGCGCAAATTGTTTATAGAAAATTGAGGTTTAGTGTACGTTCCCCTCATTTACAATTAAACCTCATGTTTTAATTTTCAATCTTATTTATTGTAATTAGAAACTAAAAATATTTTTTTAATATTTATATGTGAGAAACCTTTTTTTTAATTACATTACCTTTTTACGTACTCTTCTGTAGTGTCTTGTCAAATTGTCATTTCTACAAAATCTTCTCACACAATCAGCACAAATACTTTTTTTTCCTTTATGATGAGTAAAAAGATGTCAAATAGGATGTGTATCTTTTTAATTTATTGTCACAAATACCACAATTCTTTCAATGTAAGATTTTTCTCATTATGTTCTTTTTTGTGTCCTATAAAATACTCATCATTTTTAGTAAATATTTTACATTTACTGCATTTGAAATACTTATATTCTTACTCCTTTTTTGTAATTTTTCTTTCTCTTGCTCTTCAAATATCGATTAACAGTATTGACATCTAAATGAATAGTTCTGCCAGTAAAAAATTTTAAATACCAATTATTTGTTTATTCTTGAAATGGATGAAATTTATTATCATCGTAAGAATTTCAAATCAATCATTATTTATATATACTTTTGGGAAACCATCATTTTTTAAGAATAATTTAAAAGATTATAAAAAAAGTTATAATCTATATAGAGGACATAAACTTAATTTAAAAATTAGATCAGTAGTCATGTTGATAAGAAATTGAAGTATATCTGACAGTTTATGTTATGGGACAATACTTGAGATAACAAAATTGTTTAAATGCAATATCATGGAGAAAACAATAACAGGTAAAACAATTGGACAAACAGTTTTGATACAGAAAATGACTTTTAATTCTGAAAATACATGTTCATTACCATTTATTTCGTATAGAAAGTAATTCTCGTTAGTTTTACCTTATTTATGACTATTAATAAACCCCTAGTCATACTTTTGATATATTAGCTGTATATTCCAAAAAACTTCTGTTAACATGGTCAATTGATTGTTGCTTTATCAACATGCAAAACGAAGTACTTTATTTTTGTTAAAAATGACGTATAAAATGACAAGTAAGTCTGAAAAGTTTGGAAAGAAATTATATAATAATAAATCAATTAAATTCGTTATAATTTGACTACTAGAGACATAATTTGATACTTTAAAAGTTTGTTTTCTTGAATCGACTAGTTTATTTGAAAAAGTTATCATATAATATTATTCCACTTAATTTTCAATAACTACACTGCATTATATAAATATATCTTACGATTTTAAATTTTTGTCGAAAAAAAAAATCTAATTTGTTTAGATAAAAAAAAATTTTATACGATTATGGTTACATCGAAACATTACATTTTTTTCATCCCTTGTGCGAAAGTTTGTAGTTCCACAGTTAGGTAAGGCTTGAAAAGAAAGTAGTCTTACCAACACGTTAGTAGAATAGCGGAACTACAAACTTTCACCCAATTAATGAAAAAAGACACTATTTCTTTCATGAAGGGGGAACAAAACGCGCTTACGAACGTGACAGTGACGCCCTCTCGGCTTTGCTTGAGGCGTCACACAGTGTGGCAAATGACACTTTTTTCCGTAAATAAAATACCTCGAGAAGAAATCATCGGATCTCGATGATTTTTTTCTTAAAAAATAGCTAAGGGACTGTAGTTTACGGGAAAAGTTGTCTGAACACTGGGCACTATAGCAAAAGGTTATTAAATAGTCCTAACCTAACGTAAAAAATGATATTGTAGTATTTAAAGTTGAATAACTTGAAATTTCTACTGAGAAATTTAGTAAAAATTAGTATACGTAGCTTCTTAGCTATGCATGTTATAAGTACATGCTTTAAGGTTCAAAAATTAGAATCAAGATGGAGGACAAAAATGTAATTTTATTGAGTAAATTACGTACTGTGTAAAGAAATCAATACATATAAGATTTGATTCTGTAAATAATCCAGGGTAGTTTTATTATGCGTATCATTAGAACGAATATCAACTAATAATGTTAGTGGTAAAATACAATCGTAAGCTAACCTTAAAATATCATTTTATTTCGATAAATTAAAAATCTTAAGAAGTGATCATCAGATCTTCTGATCTTTTTTTTTACGAACAGCTGACAAAATGTTATTTATAAAAAGTGGTCAAAACACTCGCCACAATAGTAGAAGGTTGCAAAATAGTCCTATCCTAAGCTAATAATTAAAACTGCCGTATTAAAACTTAAATAACTTGCTAGTTTTCCTAATAAGTTAGTAAAAATTAGTGTACGTAGCTTTAAGGCTATGCTTGTGATAAGTATATGCTTTAAGATGCAAAAAAATTGCGGTATCAAGATGACGGACAAAATGGTAATTTTATTAAGTAAATCCCGTAAAGTTAAACGAAATCGATAAATATATCTAGGTTTTATTCTGTACATAATATAGGGTAGCTTTATTATGCAAATGATCGAAACGAATATAAACTACTAATGTTGAGGGTGTAATACAACCTCAAACGAACCTTAAAATATCTTTTTATTTTGATAAATAAAATATCTTGAGAAGTTATCGCCGAATCGTTTCAAATTTTTCTTTCAACTATCAGCTAGCAGACCGATATTTATAAGGAAAGTGATCCAAATACTTGCCAACATAGCAGAAGGTTGCAAAATAGTCCCAACCTTACCTATAAAATGATTCTGTCGTATAAAAAGTTGTATAACTTGCTATTTTAGCTTAGAAACTTAATAAAAATAAGTATACGTATCTTCTAGGCTATGCTTGTCACAATTCTATGCTCCAAAACGCAAAAAACAAGATGATTGAATAATGGTGGCTGGCACAATAGAAATTTTATTGAGAAAATACCGCAACATCAACAGAAATCGATAAATATTCCTAGGTTTGATTCTGTATATTATACAGAGTAGTTCTAACATGCGCATTATTAAAACAAATATTAACTAACAATGTTAGTTATAAAGGACAACCTTAAACTTTTTTTAAAAGCAACCTCTTTTTACATAAAGTTAGACAGGGTATTAAAGTAAGATAGTCTTAATAAACTTACACTGAATATCCGAAGATTCTAAGTTATAGTAACTTTCTTATTTTTATCATTTTTTAGCGAAAAACGACTAATTTAATATGTTTGGAAGATTGTTTACCTTTTTTACATTGCAAGCACATAGTAGAAGTACTAAAATCTTTTTTTTTCATCTTACGATGGAGACACTATAGTGTTTTCTAGACAAAGTCCTAATAATTAACTAACTTATGATGTTATAGGTTACAAAAAAATGTAAATTATATAAGAAATTAAGATTTTTACTATCAAGATTGTAATAGTTGGGTAACGCTGTGAAATAGCTAGAAAAAAATTTATTTACTGTCGGAGCTCAGGTGCACTGCACTTACAATTACTACTTTTTAAAGTAATTTACAATAAATGTATTTATGATGCATACTTGATTAGGCTAATGTTATCAGACTTTTCTTTTGTACACTGCATATCTTACAAAATATATAGATAGTTTATTTATTTTATCTTCACTTAACTCTTTAGCAAAAGTAGTATGTAAAAAATATAGGTTGAAAAGTGGCAGTCAATGTTAAATAAAATATTTAATATTAAATCACAATGAAAGCGGTCATTTCAAATTAAAATTTTAATTATATTAGATGAAATTTAGATTACAATTTCTAGCTGTTTAAATTTTTGTGGCTTAGTATATCATTTATTATATTTAATAATCACCGACACAGTGGCGCAATGGTAGAGTCGCAGTTCCGTAGATCTTGAAAGTCAAGCAGCATTTGGAGCGGCCAGTACTTGGATGGGTGACCGTTGGAGTCTCGTCGTCTCGCCTGTGCTGTTTTTTTTCGAGGGTCGATTAACTGTTTCTCTGCCGTTGCAGACAGCGTGAGTGGGAGGTGTGAAGGAGTTCAGTTCTGGTGTCTATAGACGTATAGACACCCGGACAGAACTTGGACAATACACCAGGCCGTTCCGGGCCAGGCTCCCCAGAATTCTCTCCTACGGGTTTTCCTGGGTTTCCCTGGCCCATGGAGGCTTCTTTTCTCGGGCAAATGCGGAATGGTTGTTAGGTTTAGGTCTAGGTTTAAGTGTTAGTCACCCCCTCCCCCTTCCATCCCTCTTCTATTCCCTCTCCCAAGTGCTAAGTGCCCTGAGTAGTGCCCTTAGAAGGAGCCGGACGTACCGCACTATAATATAAACAAAAAAATGATATATTCAATAAATACATACATGTGACATCGTTTCTTCAGCTTTTCACTTTTATTTTCGTTTATATCATCATTTGTCCTCGTGACTATCATCATCATCATCATTATCATCATCATCATCATCAGTATCATTATTATCATCATTACCATAATCTTCATAGTCATAATAAGTATATTTAAAATTATCATCATATTGATCATCACAATCATCATTATCATTGTCATCATCGGTATAATTATCACAGCCATTTCCCTCATTATCTTTGACTCCGCTTCCCTCCTTACACATCTCTTCTGTAGTCAGGGTGTTATGATGACGTCTACAAAAAAATTTTAAGTTACGTTACTTCAATTAATGTAGTTATTATTCACTTCTATTCTTTTTTACGGTAACAATGAATACGACTCACATATTTAAAATGTATTTCATCATGTCTTCTGATAAGCGAAATGCTTTGTGCTTCTTTAGCCGTTTCCCTATGTATACATGTGAGATCATAGGATCACTAAGGTATATCGCTCGATAAAATGTATCAGTACGATGTGCTTCTCTGCTAATCTGTCTAGAATGCCCAATGAATTTTTTCCTGTGCTCTTTGTGAGAAGATTCCTGTGCATCCTCAGCGTAATAAGCCATTGGCAGTGGAAATTTTCTCGCAACATGGCAGCCATATGCTAATAGCTTGTGAAGACTGGGACTTATTTTTACCTACGGGTACTCATCATAATGCAATTGATATGTTTAACAACATAACTCTTCTGTTTTCTTCAGATCCAATTTTTGTTTGCACTGAAACAGTGATAACATTAGTGCAATATTCTCAACTAGTTGTGTATTTATTATATTCCTTATATACACGCAAATTATATGTACAGAATCTCACTTACTGTGGTCACGTAAATAGACTGCTCGTCTGTGAATCTGTGGGCCCCGGCTCCAGCCCCAGGTCAAGCATATTTTTTTTCTTGTTTTTTTTTTCAATTTTATGATGATTGAAGTCCTTTTTTATGAATAAAGTAATTGTTTAAATAACTAATAATAATATTTGTTTTAAGAATTTGCACTGAATTTAAGTACGTTTAAGAAACGGTTCAAACACTTTACGGGAGCGTTAAGAAGAGTCTGTAACCTATTTATTATTCGTAGAAACAAAAGGGATTCAAAAACGTTTTAGAAACGTTTCAAGCAACTATGTGGAGACGTTTGAATCTTTCTGAGTAAACGTTACTAAAACGGTTTAGAAACGTATGGTGCAAGTGAAAATCAATAATTTAAAAAAATCACGATTAAGAAGATCCTATAAGTATAAATTACATTGCAACGGGTAACAATTGTCTGGATAATCAAAAATGATTGTCTAACAACTAAGGTAACGTAAATAATAATTATTATTAAACAAATATTGATTATGATCATATATATAACGAAAGTGAAAAATAAATCAACTTAAATTTAACAATATACAGATTCTGGACAAAAAATTTTGAAAACAGTAATATGCAACAAAATTTTATAATTAAATTTGTAACATTTTTTTTTATCATCAACTTTAATAGTCGAGGAGATTTTCGATCGATAGAGGATTTAACGAAAAACATAAATCATGTTATTTTAATTATTGCACTTAGAAGCTTAAATTGATAACAAGCATAGCCTGAAAGCTAAAAATACATATTTTTATTAAATTTCTTAGCAAGTAGAGCAAGTTATACATTTTTTAATACGACAGTACATTTTTTAGGTTAATTAAGGACTATTGAGCAACCATCTGCTATAGTGGTAAGTATTTGGACCACTTTTCTGATGAATTACAGTCGGCTAGCTGTTCGATAAAAAAAAATTCGAAAGATCTGGCGGTAAATTCTCAAGATATTTTATTTATCAAAATGATAAGATATTTTCATTTTAGTTTACGGAGATATTATACTTCTAACATTATTAGTTGATATTCAATGCTATAATTTTCATAATAAAACGACTCTGGATTATATGTAGAATCAATCCTAGAATTTTTTATCGATTTCTTTTAATTTACGTGATTAACTTAATCAAATTTCCATTTTGTCAGCCACCTTTATTACGTCATCTTTTTTTTAGCATCTTGGAGCGTAGACTTACGACAAACGTAGCCTGAAAGATACGTATACTTATTTTTATTGAATTTCTCAGCAAATATGAAAAGTTATGCCACTTTAAATACGACAGAATTATTTTTTAAGTTAGGTCAGAACTATTCTGCAACCTTCTGTTATATTGGCGCCTATTCGGAGGACTCTTCCCATAAATAACAGTCGGCTAGCTGTTAGTTGAAAAAAGTCAGAAATATCTGGCGATAACTTCTCAAGATATTCTATTTTTTAAATAAAATGACATTCTGAGGTTAGTTTAGAGTCGTATTTTCCTTTTAACATTACAAGTTGATATTCGTTTAGATAATTTGCATAATAAAACTATCCTGGATCATATGCTGAGTCAAACCTAGAAATATTTATCGATTTCTTTCAACTTTACGTGATTTACTCAATAATATTACTTTTTTGTCCGCTGTCTTTGATCCGCCTTATGGGTTTCTGCACCTTAAAGCATATACTTATGACATGCATCGCCTAGAAGCTACGTATACTAGTTTTTACTAAACTTCTTAAAAAAAAAAGTAAGTTATTTAATTTTAAATACGACAGTATCATATTAAAGGTAAGGTTAGGCCTTTTTTGCAACTTTCTTCTATGTCAGCAAGTATTCGGACTACTCTCCCCCTGAAAAACAGTCTTTTTGCTGTTAGTTGAGAAAAGTCAGAAATATCTGGCGATAAATTCTCAAGATATTTTATTTTTGAAATAAAAAGACATTTTGAGGTTAGTTTACCGTTGTAGTCTACCTAATATATTACTATTTGATATTTGTTTTAATGATATGCATATTAAAACTACCCTGCATTATGTACAAACCTAGATATATTTATCAATTTATTTTAACTTAACGTAATTTACTCAATAAAATTACCTTTATGTCCGCCATATTGATTCCGCCATTATGTTTTTCCCACTTTAAAGCATGTTCTTATATAAAGCATAGCCTAGAAGCTATGCAAGAAAAATAGCAAGTTATTTTCCTTTTCATATGACAGTATCATTTTGCATGTTAGCTTAGGACTTTTTTGCAACTTTCGGCTATGGTGCCAAGTGTTTGGACCACTATTTTCACAATCTACAGTCCCTTAGCTATTGGCAAAAAAAATTTATGAAGATCCGTCGATTCCTCCTTGAGATATTTTATTTACGGAAAAAAAGTGCCTTTTGTTACACTGTTGCGTCATATATCGTTCGGGCAGAAGTTCTCTTACCCTTCCATGTAAGAAAATCTGCTAATTTTGTATAAGAAGAAACTTTCTTCGACAGTATTTTAAAAATATTACTTCCGTACTTTTTGAACCAAACATGATATACGATTTCTTTTACACGTATTTAAAACAATTATAAAGTTAATGATATCAATAATACATATTTCTATTGTCAAACTACTTTTTGGGCTTCAATGTTATTAATCAATTCATATTTATCATACATAATTTTTTAATACGGCATCTCACGGTATTATCTGAGGGACAGGCGGGTTTTTAAAAATAATTCTGAAGTCATATAAAAGAATTAGTTATTATTTATCGATAATAATACTTATTTGTACTGGATGTATTTGTTCTTTTCAAAGTTTGATACAGCGGATATCTCTCTCCCTCTCTCTCACTCACTCTGTGGATTGTAGAGCTGATCACTTTTTGTATTATTATGAAAATCTGCCCCATTTCGGAATATTATAGATGTCAATATTTTAGTAATTTTTTAACTAGGGCATAGTGTAATGGTTTTAGAAAAAGGTGGACTGGCGATGTCGTTCACGGTTGATGTTATTTTAAATCATACTATAAAATTTAATTCATTATACAATTGTACATCATTTTATCTACTTATAAGTTTTTGTGAATGATTTTCAAAATGATAAATTTACTGACGACAAAAAAAACGTTTAGCCGAGGGTTATTTGAGTGTTTGTTTTCTTTCGGGTAATTTCGACTTCCTTTGAGTAATGAGGGGGGGGGGGGGCTGAGGGGGGGAAAG
>JAPYYV010005896.1:0-34664 GCA_030522625.1 Copidosoma aretas | reverse complement strand
AAAAATGGTCTGTATAATTCGCCCAAATTTTTTTTGCTTGACTGAATACCATAAAAGAAAGATTATATTCAATTTTCAGAGGGATCCACTACTTACATTCACAATAAAAAAAAAAAAACAGTGTCAGACGAATATCTATAGGTATACCAATACATGCAAAACAGTTGCCGGCGCTGCCGCATGCTCGCTCCCCCCTCACTGCACTCTCTACATTTCCCCTCTGACTGTAATGAACGTCCTTAACTATTCAATAAAATTTTATAATCCCCGTAAGCCAGTTGAAAGTTTGGGTGTTGAATCGTTGGGAATTGGATGAAAAAATTTTACAGCGCGCATTTTCGAAAAAAAGGTTTGGTAATCTTTTAATTCAGACTCCGATATCGCTGGCATTCGATGGAAAAGCTCCTTTAACTCTCAATTGTTTGAATTCCTATTGCTCATAGTGCTATTTCAAATTGTCTACTGCCCTTTTTTTTGGAAATAGCCTTTGTACAATCCTCCACTTTTAGTGTTGGATCCTTTCAGGATGCAGATCAGTTACCATCGCAATTTTGTTTGAAAAATTAAGCCCAGTCATTCGATTAAAGCGTTAATACATAAAATCCTGAAGTTTAGTTTAAACTCCGATCTCTCTTCTAAAAAAAGTGGCATAACGGTTTTATAAAACCACGCGATAAGACGAAACCTTTTTAAAGCGATAATCATTCGTCCGCAGAAACTCAAACATCCGCCTCCGAACCCAAATTGGTCCAATCGTGCCAACTCTTCTCGCTTCTTCATCGTCATATCTCGATGACGCGAGTCTCGCTGAAAACACCCGCTGGGCAAAATGACGTCGGCAAGGCAACCACGTGTGTACACATGTATGCTCATCACGTGTGTGCGATGGGGTCGGTCGAGTGGCGGGCTGATAGGGAAGGAGGGGGATGGGAAGGAAAGCAGACAGATCCGAATACGATATGCACCGCGAGCTGAAAGAGCTTGACCGCGCTAAGTATGGCGACTCCACTTTGAAATAGGAGCTCGAAGCGTTAAGCTTCTTTCTTCCTCGTTTGCATGAAAGTCCACTTGCCGGTGCGTACACATCGGGTTTTGTGCACGTACTGGCTTTTTTCCTCTTGTTCTACCCCCTTCTAAGAGCGCACGAGAGGTCGTCTTGGGGGAGAAAAAAAAAAAAAAAAGTTGAAACGCACTACTGAGCACCATACGTATGCGTGCAGTGGGTGCCCCTTTAACCTCGTATTTTCCTCTCTCCGGGATTTGTCTCTCAATAGAGGCGCTACTTCCCCTTGCGGCGAGCAAATGTTTTCATATTTTTTAAGACGAGTATTTTCCAAGTGCTCTATTGTACACAGCCGCTGTTATTTCTGATGGAATAGAAAACATTTTCAAGAGTCGAATCAATTCACTTTTTTTTCTTAAAAAATACAAAAATTCAATCTCACATTTGTTGTGTTGAATATATTTTACTCTTGCATTGCATATGAGCTGTAGGTGTTGCATATAGTAAATTGACAGTTTTTATTTAGTCCCCGAAAAAACAGTATCATTCTGTACTTTTTTTTTTTGAATAACACAAAAAGTAGTTGGAAAAATATAAAAATTCCGACATTTCCTCATTCGCAGTGCGGCACGAAAGAGCAGTGGCGTCCCATAAAAGATCAAAACACTATAGGAACCTCGTCGCCGCCCCTTTCATATATATATACGAGACACAGGCCACTGTACGCGCAAAAACCAACGCACTTTGTAGGTACGCGAAGCAGCAGCAGCGCATGCAGGAGCGTACGCACACACGCGACCGCGGGTGGCGAGAGGGCGAGGAAGAGAAAGGGAGGAAGGTTAGTTTGGTCGCAAAGGAGGAACGCATGCACGCCAAACAGCAATCAACGCTGGCAAATACGTGGCGTAAATATGGGGAGTTACTCTCTTAGTTCGCGTCACAGTGCACCTATAACACAGCGTGTATAATATACGCAGGACTACTCCATACATATACGACTCGAAGGAGGAGGCACCGTCCCTGCAGTTTGGCGTCGAAATTACCTCGGCGCTCGGAGCCGGTGCAAAGACACAATTAATAAAACACGCGTCAAAGGTAGGCATACGTATTACCGCGTGCGCGTGACGCGTTGAATACGGCACTCTATGTATACATATACATAGGAGAGTTTGTTCGCTCACCGTATGTACATACATCACCAATTGGAGCCCGAGCCCCGATTCATTCGTCAGAGGGGCGTGTTAATTTCGTCCCTTTTCTTCCAGCCGGACCCCCGCGATAAATCTCGATTACCGTAGAGCTGCGATAATCGCGAAAAATCGCCGGGCTCGTTGAAATTTTTCCGCGCACATCTCAACATATCCTTCCCCTCAGCGCTGCACTCGACGAGGGAGTGGAACGGCGAGCGTATACATCGCGAGGCGGAAAAAGAATACGACAATAGCACACACTCGCGCGCGCACACGACGATGAAGCGGAGGGATTTATGGAGGAGGGTATAAATTGGATTCGCGTCGTCCTCCGCGTGCACGGGCATATATACATGTATAGGTACCGGCTGGCGCTCCTGCATTTACATCCGCGCGCGTATATAAATCTGGGGGCGCGTCTCCCGCGCGACTGTCTTTCGCTCCATATGTACTGTACGCACAGTCTGGTCCTCCTCGCTTTTTTCCCCCCTATCCGCCGAGCGCGCCCCTCGTTAGTCCACATCGCGCGTACCCTTCCCGGAATCCCGATCGCGTACCCTGGATACTCTAATGAAATTTAAAAAAAAATGAAATTACAACATTAATGGCTAGACCTACTTTCTTACTCGCGCGCGCTCTTCGCAATTAACGAGTTTCCCGGGTGTACATCAGGGGACGAAAATCGACCTCTCGACAGCATAATATCATCGCCCGACTAACAAGAATCCCCGCACTTGCGCGTGCAATCTTCAACGGCTTCATTCGACCCCTCGTACACATCCGCACCATTATCGCCCGAGAGCACCTTCTCCTCCTCTTCCCGACACTGCCGCGGCGGCGACCGGGGCGCCGCGGCACGAGACCCGTCGCGCGGCGGGGGGGGGGGAGGGGGGGGGGGGGGGGGCAGACTACATACACTTTCCCGCTAACAAGCTCGCGTCCCGGTGAGGTACGTATGTTAGGTCCGATTTCGGAAATGCGACGCGAATATTGTGTCCCTTGACTCTATATGTGCTGCACGTGATGTACCTGCTTCTATAGACGTGTTCTGTTATGCAGGTGGACGGAAGGAGGAGTCGCCCCATTTGCTTCGAGGTGGAGGAAGGCAGCGGACGCGACCTGCAATCGTCGGGTCGTCGTCGTCGTCGTCGGGCATTGTGGTCCCTTAGCTGCATCAGAGCACGTGCATATTGGCTAGCTTCCGGGTCATTCTGATGGGGCTTGCGGAAGGTATTGCTGATTTGCGGGTAAAGGGTGTCGTGACTCACTTTGATTCTGGAACGTGTTGACGTTGGAAGTGCGTCCTGGGATGTGCGTTGATTGTTGCGATGTCGGGTGAATCTTTTGATGTTTTAGTGTATCTTATGGTGAAGCTTTGTGACTCCAGAGCCACAAAGATAAGTCAATGTTGGAACAGATGTAAAAGCATACTACCTTGTCTGCCTTTAGTGAATAAATATACTATATGTTCTTTATTAAAATTTTTGGAGATAAATATTACTCCTATACAAAACGTTATGGAATGCATTACATACAGCAACGTAAAGCTTTAAATTAGCTTGAATTTACATCAAGGAATGATGATATGATAGAAAAAAAAAAAAAAAAAAAAAAACAAGAGCATACAAAAAAATCACTATTGTAACCATTGGGGTTCACTGTAGAAGACTATCCCGGCACTTGAATCGATCAACTTTATGAAATTGTAATAATAATTTGATGATCAAAAAAAAGTGGAATACTAACCAATCGTACGAAATATTTCATAAAGGACTGCCACAGGACTCATCAAATTTTGTAAAACACGTAAAATTTCACGAGCCCTTGCAATAAAAGCTTTCAATATCCCATTTATTTCGAGCCCTCTTGCGCGAGCATATTTGCGAGCACTCACTCACACACACACACACACACACACATATATATATGCGAAAGTTCGAGAGCATTGCATAAGCCACAGTTGTAGCTCATCAAACTAGCTCTCTACTCGTAAAACCATAGGGTATAAATGTATATGAAATAGCAAAAGCCAGAGAGCACATCTGAGTTCGGGCAAACATACAAACAGCTCGGGCATCGTCCAGCCAGACCGTAAAAACTTCATCGGCAATGGGATGCCAGCAGGTATAGCAGCACCAGCTGAAATAACCGCACGCGGAGCGGTGCAGAGGGTGTCGCCTCGTTGGCGGTAATTATGCGAGAGTGCGCCTTTCCCGTTTGTTCCGTCATGCAGACTTGCGGCTCTCGGCGAGGCTAACAGAAATTTGACAGAAGAAGGAGGGAGGCAGGGGGCTAATAAAATGATTTGGATCGCAGCCAGTTATTGTCTTGGTCAGTTTAATATGCCGCTGCAACTGTAACGACGCCAGTCGCGGATGCAGGGAACTTTTGTGCCAACGCGTGCGAGCGCTTGAAAAGGATGTGTACGATTACGGCGCTAATTTTCATTGTTACCATTGCTCCGCGAGCGGGCGGGGACGCTCTGCTGTAGTCCCTTTCCCTTCGTAGATCGTAAATTAGATTGTTTTGGAGGGATTTTTTCCCCGAGAGTCGTATACGTACGTACGGCCGCGTTTGGAGGGAAGCTGTTTTTTACGAGCGGACGGAAAATAGTTTCGGACGCGCTGTGATTTCTGCTTTGGAATTTTCGTCCGAGGCCGGATAGCAGTGGGGGATAAAGTTATTGTTGGGGCGATTTTATCCAATTTAACGGATATTTTGTGCACGATGTATGAGAGGAGACTGGGGCTGGTTACATGGCGATATTCTTGCGTTTTGTTTGATCATTACTGTATTATCAGAAATATAAAGCGATTAAAAATGTTTCTTTAATTCTATGATATCAAGTTACCTGTCAGTATTTTGTTTCTAATACAAAAAAAACTTTTGCTTACGCACATATTTAGTAATTATCTCAAACAGTAGATAGTCAAAATTTTGCCAAAGTTCGAAAACTATAAGCTTTTTGAAACAAGTTTTATGAAATGTGTTTCAACCGAGGATTTGTGAACACATCAAAAGATGATTATTGATATTGATTTCAAGTAAAATGTAAATGGAATTTATTCGGATTAAGGATCCAATTGGTCTTATGTAATCCGGAACGGTATATATTTTAAAGACATATTATCCTGTTACATTATCATAAGTGAACGTTATAAATTATGCAAGCAGATTAATAGCAGTGATATTTAAAATAATATTGTAACAGACAGTCCCAAATTCTCGGGTCCTCGGTAAGGGGGGAGTGAAGAAAGCTATTGTAGAGTGTAGGATTCACGTATGGATGGAGTGATAACGGAAAGAGGGAAACACTGTTTGCTTTGAGACTTTGAGTTCCTTTCATCAAAGAAAATGAAACATAGCTGAGTAAAAATAGCACATAATAAAAACCAACAAGAAACTAACCATAATCTAACGATGAAAAACCAATTACAAACAAACACAGAGCAAAGTATATGCTAATATTGAAATGTAGTGCATCAAAAATCGAAAAGCGCCAACAACGCCGTGTAGAGCTCAGGCTGAACTAACGACCCACAAAACACAGGAGACAACTGGCATCATACATATGGGATATTGACGACAAAAATGTCCATCGCCAAGATGTCTGATAGATATCAGTTGTCGAAATGACACACTTCAAGATTGGGAGTGACTTGGCTCTGGTTGGTTTGTGATTGGTTCCGTATCGCTAATTTTTACCATATACTGTTTGACTCGGCTATATTACCAATTTTTTTGGATGAAAGTAGCTCGAAGCAAATAGTATTTCTCTATGTCCAAATTTTTTTCTGTGTAAATCCGTAATAAATGAATTGTATTCCAAATTGATTGTGAGTGGTCTCGCCACATCTAGACCTGAAAATGTCCGTGATAATTAAACACACGAAAATAATGAAATATGAAAAAACAAAACGAAGATTAGTGTAGACGATGGACTTTCTATTCATCCATTCGTACCAAACTCATGTAAAAGGGAACTCGCTTTGAAAATAACTAATCAAACCGCGCTCCTATCCCTCTCAAAACCAGCCAGATCACTGAGAGCTAGAGCATTAATTCCCAAACTCTGCCCGACAAACCATCGTTGTCAAGGAAATTCCAGCCGTCAGTACAGTACCGAACCACTCACGTCACCACGTACAATAACCCACATGCTAGTACAAACAACTCCATACCCAACACAGCCCAGAGCTTCGGTATTACAAGTATACATATACTAGGGGCACGGAGCCGGCGAACTTTCGCGCCGGCTCTCAACACACCCCAACTCGCAGACCGCGAAAGTAGCTCGCGCTCGCGGTCGTTCCGCCGCGCAGCAGACGAAGAAAGAGAGGAGTACAGGGGTTAACCAAAGACGGGGGAGGCGCGTGCACGAGGCAGCCTGAATTCATAAACGGCGCGGCTTAAATTCGTTGAATACATTAGACCAGCGACGTACGCGTGGGTGTATGTGTGTGAGCGTGCATGTTTCATCCCCCGCAGGTCCAACTGAGAGAGGGAGGGAAGGGGAAGTTGCGCTGACTTTGCGCCCTACGTGCACGGATATCGCTGCTTTGGCATGTAAAGGGGATTAATTAACGCGCTGCCGCTGCCTGTGGCTGGTGTATGCTATACGTGCAGGCGGGCCTGTACGGCGCGTGTATCCGGAGATGTGTAAGCAAAGTTTTGTATGATTAGTCCGTGCCTCTCTCGATGTGTTGGATAAATACGTACGATGGGGTACATGGAAAGCTGGAGGATATGTCGGGGGAAAGACACTGTTGTCTTTGTACATGCTATGCGGCGTTAGTGCTTATCGTTGTTTGTTTGTTTGTTCATCTGTTTGATAGAGTTGCTGAAGTTATTCTGTGGAAAGCAATGGGGGTTTATCCGTCGATGTCTCTGATTGGCACGGATTATCATTACTATTCGTGTTGAGCCAAAGTTATACGGGGAATAGCTGATTAGTTGATGTGTACAAGTTTTTAGAGATCTGCACACATTTGATGTTTAGTTTGGAGACATATATCATGAAATGTAAAACTTTTGCCACCAGTTTATCAGTATTGTGTTATTTTAATCGACATGAGTATCTAAATCTGGTAGCCTAGTTTGCCAAGTGAAAGTCCAAACGGTTTGAATTGAGATTCAAAGTATAGTGCAGAATCTGATGCAGGAGCTTTAGCATAACCAAAGTCAAAACATATTTGCCACAGTCCCAATTGAATACATCAACAAACCAGAATAGCTACTTGATCCATCTTCTAAAAGAAATTTTTAAGAAACTGTGATGACTATTTAATGTAAATTATTATTATTTTGTTTCAAAATTTTGTAATCTTATGATTGAGCTAAGCCCGTGTTTTATGAAATAAATAAATAAATAAATAAATAACTACATGACAATTAGTAATTGTCATTCCTCAATTTCGATGGACACGAACATATTTAACGATTTCAGAATCGATAATAAACAACGAACACGCATCCAATAAGGATTTACGCGACAGCTTAGAGGGACAATCATTAACCCATTCCTAATCGACGCGTCAACTCCCCATAGTCTACGAACCCAGTAAATATACTCGAGCAAAGACACCTGCTGTATATGGGGGTCAACAACAGTCTCAACCCTTCGGCAATAGCAGTCGCAGGTAGTAAAGTTTCTCGGCCCCTCATTCCTCGTATTTATCCAGACAACATGGAGCACCTACAAGATACACGTGTTTTAGGTGTACTTAAAGAGAGTAAATGGTTTGCCAGCTCAGGGGGCGGTCAGAACGCTTTATTAGCTACTGTACTCTCTCATCTTATCAATATTGCATGAAAGAGAGAGCGCTGGTGTCCTCTGATCTGTTAATGTACAGCACGACATACAAATGCACGGGGAAAGAGGAGGAGAGGGTTTTATGTTCCTCGCTTTGCAATGCGGATCACGGCTGGTTGGTATTACGCCAGTGCTATACGGTCTTCGATTGACCGTAAAATTTCACGCAGACCAACCGAAAGGACCGTCTAAGTCCTCATGAGACTTAGTACATGATCAGTAGAGTTTTTGAGGTCGCCATTGTTTGGCCCTAGTGGTCGTTAAGTAGTTAGGGTAGTTTGTTTTCGGTTTACGAGCTTAAGGATGGGTGACAATATATCTCTTAAGGTTTTTTACATGGAGAGTCGTTGGAATTAATGATTAAATTTTCTGAAAGTATACCTATCAAGAGTTACGCAAACCCTGCGCTTTTTTATGATCTGATTCATGAACGAAGGATATCAAAGTTTGCAAGGTTGTTGATTTCGAAAATTTTCTCAGTCACACCAGTCTTCATTATTTTCAGCAATTTCAGCCCGCGGTGAAACTTTCCGAACCCACAACAAGTTACCCAAGAACTTGGTAGAAAACTCCGTAACCGAAGCCCCGTAAATCATGCGCAAGTAAAAATTATCGTTAAATAATTTAAGGCTTCTTGACTAAGTACTCCGTACATCCTCATCGGAGTGCAAGTAGTCAACGAGAAGACCAAAGTTTGCGATAGCTTGAGATACATACGTAGGATGTGTGCTGCTTAATCTCAGTAAATCATTCCGCTCTACAGTTAAGAAAACTCAAATAATCAAGAGAACTTTAATATGCTCTCGGGTAGGCGCTTAACTTGCAATCAACCTTTTACCAATAGAGGCTTTTGCCCACATTCAGATACCAAATGGTGGGAACTCTCGTTGTACGGTTTTTAGCTCCGTTTTCCCCTGCAGAGCCACCCTTCTTCTACTGCTCAACTTAGTCGTTTTAATTACAAGAAGGGGTAGAACCGTCTCCTCTCGAGCACCATAAATTTTGAAAAGTTTTTTGGCTTGCCTTCCGGCTGATGTACACGAACATAGTACCTACACAGTAATTCACAATGCGCTAATACCCACCAACTTTCGAGTAAAAAGCAAAGGGTGAGAGAGTGAGAGTGAGCGCCAGAAGGGCCGGATTGTAAATAGCTTGTGCACACAAGTCTCAGATTAAGGGTTTGGGCGGGCAGGCAGGCAGGCAGCTGTTAAATGGATGTGCTGCTGTGCGAGGGTAAACATCGAAACTGCAGGGGTGTGTATACGTGTAGGTATGACACAGCCCAGCCCTCGCCTCTCGACTTTCTCCACCTCTCGATTTTCCTCTTCTTGAGTTCGGCCTCAGTTCCGGAAGCACTTGCTGTTGTTGCCTACTCGAGTAATTCAGTCGAAAGGGTTGCCCTGCGAAGGTGGAATTGTGCGCCTTCCGTACGAGTGATCAGACCGACCCCCTGCGAGCTTTTTGCGGGTATGCCGGGCTCTGCGAGTGTGAAGTGTTGTGCTTGCGCTGTTGGGGTTTCCGTTTGAGTAATTTGCTTTGATGATACCTACTGTGTATGCTGGTACGTTGAATTTCGCTTTAGAGAGGGATAGAGCTGTATCGCTTTTTTAAAATACACCGGGCACCTACAAGTGGGCTAGATGCCAGCTCTCGTGTTCTGCAGTAATGTAATTAATTCCGTGCTCAAAAAAGTGTATCAAAGACCGTCAGTAGAGGACATGATAAGTTTAGCGAAGAAAGAGGCCAGCCAATTAGAAGATGCCAAAAACAAAGGAGTTGTAAGCATTATACTACTTACTTTTTCTAAGATCTGCAACAAAGTGCACGACATCAAAGGTAGTTGGAGACAAAGTGCTGTAGAATAATATCGTTATTTAGCTTGAGACAACAAGGGATATGGAAATATTCACGAGCATCAAAATTTCAGATAGCTTGGTCAAGTACTCCTTGTTGTTCTTTGGCATTGCCGTCTGAAGTAACCAGGTCACTCCAATGCGGCGCTGATTTTTTACGCTACCCTCAGCATATTGTACAAAAATATGCTATTTTACCTGTAATAATAAAAACTCCCTTCTAAATTTGTATTTGTCAAATATTGAACGACTAAAATATTGTTTAAAAATTATTATCTCCTGGAAAACAAAATAAAACGGTAAAAATTTTTATCTGATTGATCATTCTTCTATCATGTTTACGTCCATTTTTACAATATACTGATCAATCAAATAGAGTTGTGCACGATGATTACAGAGTTTGTATAACAAAAGCACCAGGTCTCGAACTATTAAGTTACAATCGAATCCTATAATGTTTTCACATTACTTATTATGCTGCAATATCCGATAAGAAATAAATGATAATAGTAAAAAACAATAGACTGGTTCTCTGATTGGCGGAAAACAATTTAGGAGTAACGACTCAGGATTATAAAATAAAATCGCGAAGTTTTACTGATTAGGCTAACAAAGAGGATTTTCCCTTCGAATAACGAATTGTAAAAGTTCGAGGTATTGTTTCTGCCATCCTATAATAAAAGAAAATACAGTCAGAGTAATTTCATAGGCTTTCATGCTTGATTAATCATGCCATTTATTGTAGATGATTCTCTAACTATGCTAATGTTCAAAAAATGTATCTTTAGTCCACTGACAGCATTGCGATTGATAATAAAGAAACAATTCTGGTGGATTGTAGTTGATCAGCATTGTTCACTCTGATTATATTATCTTTCATCCATTGTGTATATGATCCTTTTCAAGTGTGATGTATTGAAGATGCAATAATGAAAAACAAAGGTCATCTCAAATAAACAAGAGAATCGAAAGAAAGAAGCACACTACTATAAAGAGGACAAAAAATAGACAGCCAAAGCATTGAAAAAAAATGCATGTTATGCAAATTATGCAAGCTTTTAAACCCTGTAGTCCGTATTACGTGATACTTTGAACTTTGTCTAGTATCTCAATCACATACAGGCCTATAGTGGACGTGAGTTTTCTTTAAGCCAAAAGTAGATTTCCTTAGCTTTCGGAGTTCAAGGTGCTTGATTATCGAGTGTCTCCTTGCCTCTCAGATTTGAAGTGCTTTCTTGGCGTTAGTTTCTTTGTATCTTATGATCATTTGAAAATTTTTAGCTTAGTATTACTTATTATACTTTCAATTACAATATCTAAAAAAACTAGCTATATATCAACTGATATTACACTGTTTGAAAACTTCAACCACAGATTGTAGAGTGTAAGGATTTGAATAATTAGGTTAAGTGGTTTAACATTTTGCATTAAAAGAATTATTGGATGAACCTTCATACTACGGAGTTTTATCCATTTTTCAAAGCTTTTATTATAGAAGGCATCGAGTTCATACGATTGAGTTGACGTAAATATAGGGTTTAAAAACTTACAATAACGGGTTTATCGTGTTTGAAAGCTGAATGGATGAGTCCATTGAATTATGTAGTTCACTTAATAGATGATGGGGATTTTATGTAAGGGTTGAATTAACCATCGATGAGATTACATGGGTATTAGAAAAATAAATAAATAAAAGAGATCTCGGATTTGGTTTGAGTTTGAGGAACTCAAAGTACAAATATAGTTCACTCATTCAGGTCAGAGCAAAACTCGAGACGCTTCTCACGGAAAAATGATCAAAATCTCGTCCGTACAAGCGCACCACTCTCGAGTGCAAAGCAACGCTTCCTCGCAGACGCCAACAGCAACAATTACAACAATGGAAGAAAAAAGCCACACCGGAATTGTTTAACGCGACATTCAGTCACAACGAAGCTGACACATTTTTCAACCCGACAAATGACGCCCAAAGCGTTCTCCCCCTGTTTCCTCTTCTCCGAGAAAAAAATAGCGCAAATGCATTCCGCATTCATATGCACGCACGCTTGCGAGCTTTCCGGGAACTGCTGGGTCGATTAAAGAGAGCACATGCCGGAGAAAGCGTTATACATATGCACGCGCGCGCGAGCGTACGCCTCCGTTTATGAAGGACACGGCGAAAAACACCGTGCGTCTGCACTCGAGGCTCGGAAAAAGAAGCGCCTTTGTCCCCCTTTCTCGCGTGCGCTGCAGTTCTGCTCGCTGTTTTTTCTCCCCTCCGCCTCGCGAACAGAGAGGGAACGAGATAATGACGAGAGCGGATAGAACCGGCGAAAAAGTTTCTCCTTACGGCTGCGTGCATATTCAGAAAACCGCCAAGACCGGCGGCCTCGTTTGCTACTCTCTTTTTTTCCCCTTCCTCCCTATTCTATTCTCCTATTCTAGTGGTGGCTCGACGACGTTTGTTTCGCATTTTTTTTTTCTCCGCCCCGTTGACGGAAATTTTTCCGCAGCGATTATTCCTCTCTCGGACGACTGTATCCCATCTCTTTCCTTCTTTCCCCCGAAAATGGCCTTGTTAGTGGTAAATCAGATTAATTGATTGATTTGGCTCGCTCGCGTGCGCGTCATGGCAAAGCGAGCTTCCTTCGGGAAAATATTTTCTTTAGTTGGGCATGCTTTTTTTTTTTTTTTTTTTTTTTTTTCTTTCACATAAAAAGTACGAGAAACGTCCGCGTTAAACCGAAAGTAAATAAATGGCAATCGTCTCTGCCCATATCTGCAGTATGCCGCAGGCCTTTTTTCGAATTCCCCGCGGGGGGTGTACATTTTTCCTGTCGTGCTCCGAAAACGTTCCGCGAGCGGGACCATTCATGAAAATAAATGTGGGCGCGTATACATCAGCTCACGCTAGTTTTTAATTTCTTCTGACGTTTATTGCGCCACCGCCACCGTCGTCGCTGCCGTGGTTCATTCTCGCCCCGGTTCCATCACGCACCGAGTAATTGTAATGTTTTACGAGATTGTTGAAATACTTTTTTTTCCCCTCCACGAATTTAGCGGTAGAATATATCTTCAAACGGTGTGATTTATGATTGTACAACGTGGCGTACCGTTCGATCGATCCTGCATGATTGAACCAATCACAACTCGAACTCCGAACGTCATTACCGCGCCAACTGCCGCATTACAGTTCCCAAGAAAGCAATACCATTTGTGCAGTATACATAATACACAACCTCCGAGCGTTCAGTTAATTAACACGTCGCGGGGGCCCCGAGCCGAGACGTCTCAATAGAGAGTGATAAGCTCCGTAATAATGGAACGGAGGAGGAACAACAGCAGCAGCAGCAGACTGACAGACTCGTTAGTCGAAACCGGTAATTACCTTCGACTAATTCAGCGGCAGGAGATAAGAGAGCCGGATCTCATCCCCGCATCTAATTGTCTTCGCAGACACACTTATACAGATGGCACAAGTGTACACAGAGAAGCGAATAATCACACCGCCCGGCTGCATTTTTCCCGCCTCGCGTGCGGAAAGGAATCCCATCCATCATATCAATATCTCGTACAAGTACGCACACTACGGTAATTACTCGCGTGCGGATATCCACGGAATCTCGAGTGGAAATCTAAATGAAAATCGGAATCGTATAAGCTGCTCGTTAGAATCTGCATGAGCCTTAACACGGACCGGATTCACTCTCGAGCCGATGTATACTCTTGCGAGCATGAATCCACACGCACGCCTTGATGTATAATAATATACACCTGGAAACGCAGGGGAGGAAGTTCGCGCGGCTATAGTTCAAGGTCGCGATCATTTATAGCTCATCCCTGCTGACGCACGTGTAGCGCGGCTTTTCTTCGTCTTTCCAGCCACGGTTGTTTGGGGCAATTAATTTTCGGCTCTTGATTCACGAAACCTTCTTCGTTCTCGCCAAAGTGGCTGAGAATTTATGTGTCCGATACTCGCGGGTTCAAAAACGTAAGGTAATACGGCCAAGGATATTTTTCCCGTGTTTTTACGGCCCGCGTTTTTGGCTCGACGTTTCGGCAGACTGTATATTAGGGGAGTTCGTTAAACCGTCGCGCCGTTCGGAGGTGAAAACTCGAGCGAACGTTTCGTCGGAAAATCAACGATCCGCCGCTCGTCGCGGGAGTCGAGAATAGCCCGACTGGAGGTGCGATCGATCACGGAAGAGAGAGTGCGAGAATTGAGCGCCTCCGGGAATAAGCTGGAGGATATCATAATTTTTAAACGAAGCCGCGGAATAATGAAAGAGACGGCAGTGGAGATGCATGCGATTCTTAAAACGAAAGAGACGTTTTCATTTGTCATTGCGGAGGAGGGAAAGAGAGCAACTGCGGTGAGCCATTAAGTAATAATAAAGCTGGAGTGCCTCGTGAAGAAAATCGCAAAGCACGACGCGCGGGTGGTTTCGAGTGGTCGGGAGGAAAACTCTTCTTTTTGAGGTCCGTACGAAACACTCTTGTTGATGAAAATACACAGTTTTGTTCGATTTGTATTGCGTTTTTGTTTGGCAAGTGGACAAAGTGTCGTTGGACTCCCGTTTCTTTTGACACTATTTTATTTTGAACATTTGGACGAAATGGTTTTTCTAGGAATTGGATATCCAAAAATAAGAAATTCCAGGAAAAAAAGATTGTTATTTCCATTAAAGTGAGTGATGGTCCAAATGATTTCATTATGAATTCATTTGATAGTTTATGACAAATAATTTACTGGTAAATACATTTTTTTATTTAATAATAATTTGAGCTCAGTTAAAGAGGCTCCTTCGTGACGGTTCCCGAACTTAGACCAGGTCAATTAGATAGTTTAAAAAATGGTATAATTATTTATATCGCTTACTCTGCAAAATTTCGAGATATCATTGATTTTATGTAGCACTTTCTAACACGTATTCTTATGGCGAAGCTCGCACACGCGATAGAAACAACCCAATAACTCGAATTAATTAACGGTTCTCGTAATAAGATTGTATAAGTCTTGTAGAAAAAAGTCTCCTCTTTCAAATGACGCCCAGCAAAGTAAGTGTTATCTGGAAAATTTTGAGATATTCTAATTAAAATTGAACGAGTGGTATTTCTACAGGTTAGCCTATACGTTTTACTTGCGCCAGTGATGCCAATTACCTGAGTTTGCGAGCAAATTTGTAACCTACGACGTGGGTTGACATCTCTGCACGAGGGAGCCTCCTTAATATGATTTCCAAATTATTTGAACTAAAAAAACCACGTAAAATATTTGATTTGTGTTAGCTAGAAATAAAGATTAATTCAAATTCTGATATTACTGTTTATCGATAAATAGTCTACACAAACAGATTAAGACCACAACAAACCCTTTAAATAAATACATGATTTTTTCGATATAGTTCAGTGTAAATGACAATTTTACTAGTACTATTACTTGCTCACAGCGCTCTTGTATTTTGATTTCAGAATTATTTCCTCATTATTCGATCGATTTCATAAGGTTTCCAATACGATTTTATTGAATCTTTATTTGTGAGCATTTATATGCATTTAATAATTTTAGTTGATTACAGATTGATTTCGTTAGACAACCCAGCGATTTTATGAACCGAACATCTCCTTGGAAAAAAAATTACCATGCAACGACACGTTGTCCATACAAAAAAGTAAAAGCAACTCCTTCCTCCCCTTTTCCTGTAAATAAAAGCCCAGATCCTATCTGCCCCCTTTCATGCTTGAAAACAAAACCAAAAAGCTTTAAAAACCTTTGAACCGCGCTAGATTCCCGCGGCAGATCAGCAATGACCCAATTCTCCCCGACACACATGCTGGCAGTAAAGAAAACCTTCTCGCACGGCGTAAGTGATCTAACTCTCAATCGCCTGCGCTCCTTTTTTTCCCAACAAGAAGAGCCGAGCGCGTGAAAGACGGAGCGCTGAAAGCACGAAAGTGTCTGCGAACTGTGTTTAGATCGCTGCGGAGATTATCCCCGCTGACCGTGTCGAATTTTGAATCGGAGGGAGAGATAAAAACCGGAGATAGCGCGCGCGAGCTTTTTTCAACGCGGCCCCCGATGGAAGGCGATTTTTATCTCTTTTTTTTTTTTCTTATCTTTTGGAACGCAAATATTTACGCGAGGGCGATCTCACGAGGATCGGTGGTCGGAGCTTTTTCGAGCTCGCGGTCACTTGACACACTTTCGGACGTGGCAACCCGGGAATTTTGTTTCAATCAAATATATCGACCCCAAAATGACGACCTTGACGAGCAACGGGAGCGCGAGGGACTCCGAGATACGTGTGTACAATTAAACTTCCAAACACCGCTGCACGGGCTCTCTTCGAGGGTCTATGAAAACGTTTGACTGTGCACCGGAACGCTGCGGCCGTTGAGGTGAGGGGCGACGAAAAAAAAGGAGTCGCCGAGCAATTAGCACTTGATGCAAAAAGGGGCGCGCACGCGGACAAAGGGTCCACATGGTGGCCAATAGAACGTTGTTGCGAGTGCGTCCTCGGTAAAAAAAGCCCTTGAATCTGTGCATCAAACGCTGCGCATCGCGCCTCCACAGAGAGCCGGACGCTTGCCTCTACTGTCGAAAGCCTGTAAACACCGACACGTTTTCTTTTACCCTTTTTCTTCCATCCCGTGCAACCCACACTGTTGGCCACGGAAGATAAAAGTCGACCTGGTAAACAAAACGTCCCTCCTGCTCCCGAATTCATCTGTAACGACGAGAGAACTTTCATGTTTTCCCTTCTCTTTTGCTCGTCCGTGCCAAGCTTTGAAACCGACTGGTTCGCGGTTTGTGTTTTGACATCGTCGCAAGCTCGCGAAAGCTTGTTTGGCATTGTGCGGAGGGAACGGGGTTGGCCCGATGTTTTTGTACTTCCGAGGCCATTGTGAGCGCGAAAAGAGGAAGGAAGAATCGGGCTAGCAAGTCTGCCGAAACCGCCTACGCAAGTGTGCCCGGGTGGGGGCGGGCGGGGGGGGGGGGGGTGTTTTTTTCCCCCCCCCCCCCCCCCCTATCTCACGGGGATGAGACGGATGTCTGGAAGCTTTACTCACGATCTCTGGGCTTTCCTTTGATTCATTGAGATTATTTTTTGGAATGTTTATCGCTCGAGGGCAAAGTTTGCTTTCGACGACTGCGTCGTGGCGAGTCTCGGGCTTGGAAAACATGCTGGAAAATAAAATTGGGAATTCGATTCGTTGTTAAATGCAGTTTGGAAAATTAAACCAACTCTTCCAGTTTTGTGTAGAGAGCTACAAGCTTTTGTATACAAGGTATGATGGTTATCGAATTACTGACGAAATGTTATTCTGTTGATAAAAGTGATGGTAACGAATAATGACTCGACAAATTTTGCTCAAATCTGTACGTTATTATGAGAGTACTACGCAAACGTTTACTCGTTGCAATTATAACCTTGCACCGTTCAAAATCTGTTTAATTAATGATAGAAAAATTATGTTTGAAATTGAACAGACTATACACACGTTTTGCGTGAAATTATATTTTACACGAATTTTGTGTTGAGAGTACACAAATCTTGTGTTATTTAGCCATTGCACTCGTATCTTATACACAAACTTTGTGAACGAAGTACAACTATTTTCTGTATGAAAGTGTGTTTTTTTTTTACAAATAATAAGCGTACAATAGCAAACTGATCAAAATTTTTAACCGTGTATTTATAGGTAATTGTATGATGAAATAACTCAATATGAAAACATTATTTTATAACCTATTACTTTATTACATTATATACGTATACATTTTTAAAACCAATAAAAACTACTCTTTTTAAATTTCAAGTGTAAGATAAGTCTACACACAAAAAAAAATCTCCTTAGTTGTTACTCTGTTGTTGATCGCTTATTGCTCCGTATAATACGTGTTCACTCGACGAATGACGAATTCACTCTGTTGACAAAGGATCTGTGAGCTCCGCAACTCATTGCGCAGTATAGAGTGCACAGCTCAGCGAGGTCACTGACACTGACTCACTCAGTTGACTAAGATCACAGTGTGATGTAGTCATTCATCGTATGAACACGTATTATACTGAGCAGTGAGCGATCAACAACAGAGTAAGCAAGTAGGAAGATATATTATTTTGTGAGTAGATTTATCTTACACTTTAAACTTAAATAAAGTTTTTATAACATATACATTATTTTGTAACTATATAATATAATAAGTAATACAAGCAACACAATAATAATGTATGCATAGTAAAGTCAGAAAATTGACTGCATAATACATGCATGATAGTCAAAAACGGGATATTTTGGTGTGTAAAATAATATTTTTAAAATTTAGTGTTTGAATATTTCTATTATTTTTTCTATGTTACATAAGGTTTAAACTGGCCAAAAACATTGGTTGTCAATTATTCGTCAATGTTTATAATTTATGATCATATGTTTTTCTCTGTAGTAAGCATACAAGGTACTCTGTAAATCGTTATTTTTCACGCAATTAATTTCTTTATCCAACAGATTGTCATTAGGTGTTAATTAATTCATTTAAGACGCATGGTAAAATTAGCTCCCGGCAATTATCCCATTAGGAGGTGAATGTGTTATATTTTTTTCAGACGACTGTTGACAAGAATAAAAGGATTGTCAAAAACATTGAAAATAGCAAAAATTTTCCAGAGACTATCTTAATGTGTAAGCAACTTATAAAACCTATTTCGAAGTTTTGTGAAGTATTATGCTGGTAGTGAAAATAGATATCATTTGTGAAAACATTCTACTGCGATACTTAATTTACATGTTTATAATTTTTACATAATGCCCTGGGAACCAATTTGACTATTTTAGTGATTTTAGGAATTAATTTAACTGTGGCCACTTATTGTTGAATGATGAGTAGAAAAAAACTGAGATGAATATAATAGTGTTATTGAAATCAAGACAATATCTAGACAAGACCAAGACAAGACCGAAATGCTTCAGTATTTAAATACCAAGACAAGACCAAGACTGTAAAGTCGTTCTTGTCTTGATACCTTGAATGTCTTGATTGGGAAAGGAAGGTGGGGAGAGGGGTGGGGGGGGGGGGGGGGAAGCTGCCGGCTTAAAGCCACGCGTAATCGATATAGTGATATAGTAAACCGATCGTCTTCTAGTTCACTCAGAAGTGTCGAAGATTTGTTGTGAAAATGTCGTGTAGTGCTAGTGATAATAAATGCAAACGAAGTGAATCCGATAATGATGAAAAACCAATACCAAAAACCATAAATTGGAAAAACTTCCTTGATTACACTACCAAGCAAAATGAGAGTCGGAATTTGTTTAGAATGCTCTGCCAAAAAAGTAAATGTTGAAATGAAAATGAAAAATGGAAACACAACTGGATTGAAAAAACACCTTGAAAAACATCACGCAACATTCACAATCGATTTTTTCAGAAGATGGCAGTATTTTAAATAAATATTACACGTGATAAAATGATTTCTTCAATCCTTTATTATTATTTACTAAAATCAACATAATACTATCATTAGAAGGCAAGCAATATATTTATTTTTATGAATAAGATCTTTAGAAAGTAAAATCATTCCGTGTAAACCTTTATACACATATGAGTGTACATTTATTGAATGTAATGAAAGTGCTGAGTCCTCGGCTGAGTCAGCTCGACTATACTGTACTCATTTCCTATAGTTAGTAAACAAGGACTGTCTGAAGAGAAGTATTTGTTTTCATTTTGGAACCGTTACATATCTTTCGCATCAAATATCCTTGTATACATTATTTAATTACATTAACATTGAAATGTATTGATTTTCTCAATATGCTTTAATTATGTCAGAAAAAAAAAAATTCATTACACGATGATACATTTTAAGACTAGGTTTGTTAGCACTCTTGGGCAAAATGCAGTTTACAAAATGTTATATTTGACATTGATTTTAAATATTATATAAAAACTTATTTCTGTTTAATATTATTGTAACCAGTATTTTGCGATAAAATTTAATACTTCAATAAAAACTATATTAACTTTACAATTTTATTTAAATTAATAGATTTTTCTGTGTTGCATAATATCTTTTTCGACCAAGACCAAGAATTTCAAGTCAAGACCAAGACAAGACCAGGCCAAAATCTTGGTCTTGTCTAGTCTCGGCAAGCACTAACAAATAGTATCAGGGAGAGGTGTACTGCTTAGAAACTATAATCTCACCTATAGAATACCCTTATGAATTAGTAATGCAAATGTTTAATCACGAAACATGTGAAATACGACCGAATTCGTACAACGCTATCAATGACTTTTGTAAAACACACCCTTGAATACATGTTCGGACCAGCAGCAATTTTCATATTCTACGAACAAAGACAAAAAATATATATCCGCAAGCAGCTCTCCCAGATATTAATTAAAGCTCCTCAAACGCAAAACCTACGAAAAATAATAGAAAAAGAGCCTCTATCTGCTCTCGTGGAGCAATAGAGTCGACCTCTCTTGGCCCATGCGTCATTTCCTCTCCTGCTCCGTTATTATTTCCCGGGCCCTCGTATCGCGCGAGATGCCGCTTCTTCTGCCCCGGGTGTCTCCGATGTGTGAGAGAAAGTTAATTAAATCGTGGACGGAATCCTCGATTTAATTAAGACCCGCCGCGGCTGACACGCACGGATTACGGAATCACGGACACCACGGCGCTTCGATGTTTCGGCCCAGCGTATTTGACGTGTGTTGACATCCCAGGGCACCTGCCGCACGTGCCGCGCCGGAATAAGGGTTGCTCGGGTAGACTCTAGGGCTAATTGATCCGCTAAATATTTGGATACGCGGGATTCGGCGTTCTTCGGTTTTTCCGCTCCGAAGGGCACACCCCGAGGGTTTGACGTCCTTGATTTGCGGTCTTGTTGGTACAGAGTGAGGGGTGTTGGCTTGGACTGACGGATTTTGTGGGATTAAAGGGCAAACTGAACGAACAAATTCTCCTCACTTGTGATGCGTACTATTCTGACGGTTAATTTGTTATTTGAGAGAGTATATTTTTTTTTACAACTCTGCGTTCGTAAAGACTTTGGACAGTTTACGGAGTTCACCGTGAAGCTATGGTGAACATTGCACTGTGCTTTTGCAGCAAGACTTTCTGTAACTTTTTTTCTCCATGTAGCAACCATGTAGGATAGAAGCTTACTTCCAGTAAAAACAAAAATTATACTTAATAAGCTTCGAGTCAGACGCCAACTTGACTGCATATAACGCGCTCAGGATTCGCTGCTCGGTAGGCTATATTGATACTTTTAAAACAATTTATTTTAACGTACACCTGCTTCAAACTGTTCATCATTATTCATCATTTCGACAGTGGCCTTTACCGATGTAACTGCTGACAAGATACTTTCATACACTGTGCACGAATTTGTAAAAAAGCTGTAATATAAAATTAATCTGCCGGACAGTTTTGGATCTCGAGTCCTCAGTCCGTAATAAACGAAAATCATTTAAAATCTCGATACGATTCTCACCCGAGCGTTTTTTCAGGAAACCGATCTCTGGATATAACACAGTGGCAAGGCAGCCCAGCTCGCGCTCCCCCGCAACTTTCCACTCGGCAATAACGAGCTACCTCCTCTCCGACTCCATCCTACAACTTTGCTATAGTGCTGCCCGCCAAAAATGCACGACGGCAACTTTTGTACTCCGTTTGCGCGACGGGGAAAAAACACTCCCCGCGTGCACGGCTCGACGATCGGGCATGGACACGCTTTTGGTCGAACGGCTTGTTACGCGCAAACGGACAACCGAATGGTGCGGGGTAGCTTATTTTTTAAAGAAAAGTCGCGGGGAAGCGGCGCCGCGCTCGGTCGTTTCACACGAGCTAGTGGCAGCGCCTTTTTACGACCTCTTCCGTTTCGCGAGAAACATTGTACGGAGGGTGGAAATCGCGCCGGAGTCCGGACACGCCCGCTTGTTTATACCTCCGCTCCACCCCCGCGATTTCGGATGCGCGTCCCCGGAGTTTTGCGAAATTTATGCCTTCCGCACATCCTTCCGGCCTCCCGAGTCCATTAGGCTGTGCTGCAGGTATATAAATGTGTATATATATATATATATATATATATATGTATTCCCACTTCCATCGTCGTGCACGATCTGCGCCTGCAGGCAGGGAATATAGGTATGGGTTGTCATTATTGCCGATTTTTCCGTCGACCAGGCGCCGTTCGATTAATTCAGCGCGAGTATACGTACATCCCATTGTCCGTCCGCCAACAACAACTGGTTTTAGAGGCATCAAAAATGCACGCGCGTGCGCGTGGAGGAAAAAGGAGGAAATGAGCGCCCACGCGCTATACTATATAGTTGGGTTCGGAGGGTCCGTTAGCGCTTTCGCCGGTCTATGGCTCGGTTTTGCTGATCCGAATTTTTTGCTCTGCGTAGTGTAATGGCATTAATTAACTAAGAACGTCTTCGTTCGGGTACTAAGTGGCTGGAGGAGTCATTGTTGTGGCATTCATAAACTCCGCGGTAGGTGTGCGGCGTACACTATAGTGACAAATAGGTTTGGGAATCGTGAGCGTCGCTCTCACAGGGCCAGTAGGTGTACGCTTGAAAATTCAATAACTGTAAACGCCAAGGCTAATAGATTCATTATAGTTTCGTTGAATAAATGTCCGTGTGGGTGTTCGAGGTGTCGAATGACGCCTGTGTGTGGTTGATGAACTTGGAAGGTAGCAATGACCCCTCTTGTACGCGTCTATTGTTTGTCGCTGAAATGGTATTATGATGTTCCTGGAGATATGGCGAAACGAGAGTCCGAATGTGTTATGAGAATTTATTTCAATAAGAGGATTTTGAATTTCGTATTTGGTACTATCAGTGAATCACGTTGTGTTCGAGTGGGCGTTATCTCTTATACAGATATCGCTGCAGGGAATACTTTAGCGCTCGGTATTGAAAAATAGGAGCTACAGCCACATAAACCTTCTTTTCGTAATGAATGAGCGATGTTCTTGAGTTTGGTGGTGCAGTCTACTATTTGTGCTGTGAAAAGTAAGTTTGAAAGTAATACACAATGGAGGTTTAAGGTTATATGATACAGAAGAGAAATCGCTATGTGCGAATCCGGTAATAATTTTGTAATTAACTGTCGACAGTCAAAAACTCGTATATTGTCATAAAAACCAGCTATTGTGTTGTTGAAGCCGAAAATCTACAAAACAGTACCGCTACCAAAGAAAACCTGTCAAAGGCTAAGCCTGATTTTCTCGAAATTGATAATAATCTCTCTATCGTGATATCAAAGGCGGAAGCACTACACCTCGCTTTCAAAGGCGGAAATTTAAATCCATCTATCTCTCTATCAAAGACTCTTTAATGTAGCGGTAATTTATAAGTGCAGAAGTCCGATGATCAACGTACCAAAATTAATTAAATATGGATTTTTGTTTTCTACAACGGAATAAACCAACAACAAACCTATCATTGCATTTCAAATACTTGTCTTAACATCCCAAAGTTAGACATGCAATTCTTTGAGAACAAAGTCAAGAACAAAAACATTTTTTCAATCAACCAAGTGCAAAAAATGAAAATCGCCTTTGTTTCATGGTTGTACAAAAATTTCACTATTCGCAGAAATCTGTGATCCTCCTATAATATTATACATGCCAACTAAACACCGACACTGCAACAGCGGCGGCGGCGGCAATAATTTGGCGCATCCACGAGTCAAGCACTGCAGGTAACTACACCCGCCGTCAAGCGCACAACACTGTACACACCCATACCTATATAGTTAAGCGTCATCGTTCGCCTCCTCCCCCTCACGCGGGATAATTGGGTTTATTAAAATGTTACGCGTTCTAGTTCTCGCGTGCGTGCACGCGCCCGCTTACATTACTTGCTCAGACGCGCGTGGCCGGCCGAGTGCGACGCAACGCATTTTCTTGGCCACGGCGCGTGTCGCCTTTTTTCGTATACCTATACGTTATATATACTCATACCGTGTGTATCAAAGCAAGGAAGTCGAGGGAGAGATTCATCGCTTCGGGTGATGGCAAGGTGAGTCCGGAGTACCTGCATTGTTAGAAGAGGCAAAGAGGGGGAGGAGTATTAGAGGGAAAAAGCGCGAAACAATGTTGGATTCTTTGGATTTGTGGAGATGTTTTTGTAAAGAGAAATCGTATGTGATGATGAGGCGGTCTGATTTGGATTGATGTGGAAAAACAGATCTAGCTTGGTTCTTGAATATTGTTGATCTCTCATGAATTTAAAGATTTTCTAAATTTTTTGCGAACTCGAGTAGACGCATGCATAATTTATAATAAAAAATGTATGTGTATGTATACAGGCACAAGCTCGGGTACAAGCGAAACACGGTACGACGCACGCGATTGAAAATGCTCAATTTGAATTTGCCGCAGCAGATTACACGGCAGGGCTTGACAGTGAAGATCACAAAGTGCAGTGCGGTATAGGGGTTTCTAGGACAGCAATCAATTGAGGTGCGCAGGAAGACGTAGACTCGTTGCGTCAAACTGCGAATAAATTTACTTTTGTTCGCACCGAGAGCAATGTTTTTTTTTTTTTTTTTTTTTTATCTCTGACCAGGCTGTAGGAAACTTGAGACCAAATGATATTAGCGAGTATTTAAAATTAATATTCGATAGTGGTGTAGACCGTAGATACAAGCAGTCTGATTTTGCTCCGCTTTTTTAACTCACTGGACGTGCCAGGCGCGCTTCTCACGCTTTTATATGATATTACTTGATGACGAATATTTCAATAGATTTTTTCTTTCATTTGCATATTATACCACTGAATCTTTTTAATTTACTTTGATCAGAATGTTAAATGTAAAAAAAGAGCGCTTGATTCTTTATGACAAAAATTTTATATTTATAAGTAACCTAAACATTGGCATTATTTCTGCAAATATACATAAATGTGATACATATTCAACTAAAAATTGAATTTTAACACGATATCTTAGAAACTTTAAATAAAAATTATAGTTACATTTCAGAAACATTTTCTTTTTTTTTTTTGTCCTGGGGTATGGTGGAATTGCGTCCAGGTCATTAAGAATCTGTGCTAGAATTTCTCACCCAAATCTTTTGTGTCTTTGGACTGGCAGACTAACGAAATTTATGAATATTTTTATTTTCTTTGATGTGTCTATTACGATGTTTACCTTTGTTCGAAAACGTATGATAGCTTCTTGAATATCGCATGATTAGAATATTTTCATAATTCAAGCTTTATAACTTATTCTAGAAATTTCTACTTTAGCACATTTACACTTTCGTTTTTATTTCTAATAACTTATGATATGAAGATTATAAGAGTTCGAACAGGGACGTGTCTGGGGTTAGAACGACTATGGATTAGTCGCACAGCTGCCAGCCACACGCGTCAGACGTTTACTCTCGCATGTATAATCGAGGAAGGTGATATACTTACTGGCGTACAAAGTGATCGTATCCTTGAGTTATATAAAGTCTATTTTTATTGAATATACTTTGTTTCTCTTTTCTATATGTGTCCCTATTCTCGAAAACTTCAACGTAATTGCGAGAATACCGATAAATCAAAAATCCACAAAAATAAAATGACATTTATGGATCGTTAAAAACTTTTTATTTGCGCTCCCATATGATATTTAATTACGTAAACAACATGTCTAATTCATCGGACGATTAATATGTTATAAATAAAATTGAGTGCACAAGTTTTTGGAGTTTTATAAGAATTTTATTGGAAATAGAGAAATCTGAATGATATATTCTTCATATCAGTGATTGTTCATGCTCCTTAGTAACCCAAATATTGTTGATTTGTTGTTCAGAACAGTAATTCCTACATGTGATATTCTACTTGATTTAATTTAATTTTTGTTTTAATAACTGCGTGCTAACCCATAACTATGTTGTACTATACAATAAAACTATATCGGGTCCATGGTCCTGTTAAAACGATAATAAACAAATAGATAAATCAATAAATTGAAAGGTTTATTTTGGCCATCAGGTATAGTTTGAGAGGCTGTTTCCGCATTTTATGTTGTTTGAAAACCAGCTGATTGCAGGACACTATGGGTATTTTGACTGTTGCGACGGGTAAATCGATGAACCAATGCTCTGAGTTCGGAAGAAAAAACTAAATAACAGTTTTCCAGGAAATTCCTGGATATGTAAAGGCATACGATCGAAGGAAACATTTTTACGCACCAACTTGAATGGAAGTAAATTACAGTGCACGCAGCGAGCGATGTGACAAAAGGATCCGGACAGGCGCAGGGCATGCACGCTGAAAACGACTTCTTCCTCCCGTCGCGCATTACTTTTACCCTGTAATACCTTATTGAAGCAAGGAAGTACACAAAAGGGCAACATAATAGGGTGACTACAAGCTTACTGTTAAATCGAGGGGAGTAAAAATAGTAAGAAATTTGCGAATTTGATTGTTAGGTATATTAATGCGATCGGGTCGGCAATAAGATTGTCTTTTATAATCGAATCCTATATTTATTTATACTCATTAGGAATTTGCAATTGTGAAATACTGAGAACAGTTGTAAATGAAACTCCTACTTTTTTTTTGATTTTTGGAAATAATATTTTATAATTTAGTAGACTGATCGGTGACAAGGGACGAAGTTGAATTTTAAATGTAAATTTCGTTGGCAAGAAATTAATTATATGATTATACGACAACGTACTAATCTAAAAACAAAAAAAAAACTATAATTTTTTATTAAGGTTTCATGTACTTAATACAAAAATTGCTTCAAGTTCACTATGAATACCACAAAATTAACATCAAATTGAGCTACTACAGCTTTTATCTATTTCCAGACTCTCACTTCACGAACGGAGCCATCGCAGTAGAAAGTTGATATTTTAATGCTACACACAATTGATATAAGTCTCTGACACCTGACGACGTCAAGAAATTTCGAGTGTTGATGCTAATGCACCACTAGCACAATTAATAGTATGTGTATTAACGACACAGAGTACGCTTAAAACAACATTTTTTTGCTTCCAGCGATGAGTAAAGATTTTCTTTGCCTTACGCAAGTCTAACATTTTTTTGTTTGCTGTATAGTAGGGGAATCCGAGTAATTACTTATTGAATTAATTGGATTGGGGCTGCAGTTCATTTTTTACAAGTCCTACTAGCTGTGATTGAGTATGTATACGAAAAGGTACGGAGGTCTCTTGATGATGTCAAGGAATATTTAAAATGTAATTTACAAACTAGATGTTGGATATCAAGTTGTTGGAATATAGAATGACTCAACTGGTCTGTTGGTAGATTTCTAGTGTCCTGCAAGTAATATATTATATTAGTGAAATGTTGGTAAGTCATTCAGAAGAAAGTGATATAAGAACACGGTACACCCCAAAAGCTTTGGTGTTATTCTAGTTAACTCTAGGAGATGATTGTATGCATACTTGCAACAGATAAAAGAATTCAAGAGTTTGGATTATTCGAGGAAAAAGTTTGTAAAAAAAGTAGTAAGAAAAAAAAAACCTAAACGGTTAAGGTTGTTGTTTCCCAATGTATGTATAGGTATACACAAGAAAAGCTGTACTCCAGTCAAATAGCATATAATCATTTTCATATTGATGTGTGATACTGTCAGTTATACAAGGTACATAGTATTTTTTAATTTTTTCCTGATTTATCCATCAATACATCGTGTAAATAATAAAATAACACTATTGGTATCTGTACATTTTTCATTTTCATCCGATTGAAATAAACAAAGGCTAGTTTTCTTCCTAACTAAATACCTACGATCCCACCATCTTTGATTCGCTTAAAAAAGGGGTAATTGTTGTTGAAATGCTTTTGTTTGTATCATGTTTCTAGATTTTTATAGACAAATGAATTTTTAAGAATAAGTACGGTTTTTCTTAGCAAATCAAAGATGGTGAGATTGTAGATGTTTAGTTCATGAAGAAAACTAGCCTTTTTTCATTAGAATCGGATGAAATAGTACATTTTTATATTTATATATGTATATAGTGTTATTTTTTTCATTTACACGATATACTGATGGATAAATCAGGGAAAAATTTGAAAAAAAATCTACAATATATCTTGTGACTCTGACAGTAATTATCACAAATCAATACGAAAAGGCTTGTATGATATTTGAATAAAGGATATAACTTTTCTTATGTACACCTATACATTGGGATATAACTACCTAAAAGTAGCATATCATTATGTTATGAGTAATGTACCTTTCGTTCATTTTAAACTTAATAAATTCGTTAATAGTTTGTAATATTAAGCCACTTTGAACGCAAGACATAATTTGCTACAATATACCATCTCATTCACAGCTCATTTCAAAATTAATCAAACGTAGCCAGAGTTTAAAAGTATTCTTTTGAAAAAGCTTTCCATAAAAAGGCAGAAAGTAAAATTGCCGTTCCTTTCATCCTATACGAATTGCACAACACCGCGGGGGAGCTAGAGAGACGGTGGATGTGCAAATTTTCGCAGCCCATAACACGCTGTGTAACACGCATGTTTACGACGCCATCGGAGCCCTCATCTTCCTCGCCCGCAACGAGATTATTGCATACTGCTCGCAAAAGCCAAGTTCGCTCAGCCGCTACTACTGCACATATACCTTCCAATCAAGACCTCGTATAAATGTCGTGGCTATACTGCTGTGTACAGCTACTTGTGCAGCATCGCGTTCGTAATATCACGGCTATGTGGGTGGGATAGGGCCTGCATATATCTTAGCTGATGCGCAGTGTGCGTAGCTCAAGGTACACGAGAAAATCTACAAAAAATTAGTATATTGGCGATGTAAGAAAATATTTTTTGGTTGGAGAATCTGTAGTCATCTGTAAATTTAATGAGATTTGTACCGATGTCAATTACAAAAAAATATTGCCGGGTTATAATCATGTGAACCTGTTTAATCCATCATTTCACGAATAAAAACACCGCTGTTAAGAGACAATTAATATTTTGAGGTGGTTCATCACTGAATTCGAACCCCTCAAAAATCTTAAAACTGGTTGTGCAACAAAATTATGTATGGGTCATTTCATAAAAACTGCGTTATTACATGTCACAGCCATTTACAATAAGTCATTTCATGTCAAAATATTTTTTGAAAATGATCGATCTTTTTTCATTAAAACGTATTTTGATAAAAAAAAAAAAAACTGGAAAAATTCATTGCATGAGCATAAGATGTAAGAAATAGGCCAAAATGTCTTTACCGTTATGTGTCATTATTATTTGCTTGTCCACAATTTTTCTTGCACCGTTTAGGATAACTCAAATAGTTGGAAAAAGAAAAATGTTCAGAGATGTGTCCCCCACAACAATTCATTTTTTTGCGTCCGAAGAAAAGTTGATTTTTCACGTATCTCCTCATATGTATACACCTCGGTATACACAGTCTGTATACGCGTGGCGTCTGACTGTTAACCCCGTTTTCGTGGCATTTTTACGAGACAGGCGCTGGCGTGGGTGTTTTCTCCTTCTGCGGTGGCCCGGATCGAATCAGCACATCACACACACGTACGTATATATTACATACACATGCCTTAAAGGTTTTCATGATGGAGCAAGGCTGGATAGTTTTATACGCCGGCGATGGTGGTCGTGGTGGTGTATATCGAGGATTTTTTTATGTTTCGTGGCCTTTTGATGGATGATGGGATTTGCGGCCAGCGAATAGGATTTTTTATCGCTGCTCGTTCGGGGCGAGATTTTCACCCTGGGCTGTGAACGTATTTTTTGGCGCTTTCAATGCTTATAATTTGGAGGTTCGTCTTATACGATAGAAATCTCGAAAAGTTTGCGATCAAACAAATTATCCTAATGAGCTACCAAATTAACACTGCTATACTTTGAAAACTAACCAAAGACATTGTTTGGTTCTTACTTTAGATTTTCACCGGGGTAAGCGGTACTTATTAAAATACCTGCTTCAAAAAGTTAGCTTGGACGAATCTCGTTAGTACCCCTCATCAGGGGATAAACAATAATTTACGGCGTCGTTTATTTTTTTGCGGATAATTAATATATATTTCAATCTTTCAAGTTTACCGGAAATTTTAATTTTAGTGAGTAAGTTCCCTCGGTCAATATGAGTAATTTGTGGTTATCGAGCTTATGTAAAAAAAAAAGACTCAAAACCTAAATTATTACAAACTTGCGATCCAAGCAGCACAGCGTGAGTGGCCCATCAACGTAACCTCGTTAAAAGAGTCGTTATCGATACATATCGGTGGGGGAGAAAATCGTAAAACTTTGAATTATGCGGCCATCCCGAAGATGTGCACTACGGATCGAGCCAACGGCCGAAGATATGAGTTGTAAATAAGTGTACGCATAGCGGTAAAGGTAAATAAAAGCTGTGTAGATTATAAAATATAGAGCTTTTCTTGAAGTTTTTTTTGTTGCTTGTAGTCTTTTCAGTAAAATTTATTTGCTTAAAGTTTTTGAGTATATATGCTTTCTTGTATGCATATAATATATGCCTCATTGTACCTCAAGTTTTGCACCATGATTTTAGCACATTCGAGCTTTTTTCCATTTCCAGTAATTATAAAAAGTAACAACAGCTCTGTATAGTGGTTCGTCTTCAAGACTCATAACCATTTTTAATCGAAAACAGGAAAAAATAAAAAGAAGCATTGAAGCTAATGGTCCTAGGATACAGAAGATCGAAGTTCAACTTGAAACTATACTGTATTTTGGTTACAGAATCTTTTGTTCAAAGGTTTTTTTAATCGATTGCATTTTTCAATTGTTGATTAAAACATTCGAAACAATTACCACTGCTCCTCAATATAAGGCACGAAAATTGACCTCTGGTTTCAGTAAAATCGAAAACTTTTTTCCACGGAATCCTGCCCATGCACGTACATATAGAAGAATCCAAAGGGGGAGTATACAAGTACGCGCGTGCTCTCGTTCGTTTTTATAGTCCAGTCGTACGTAAGCACCGGAAAAGACAATGAAGCTCATCGTAATTGCTCTCGAGTATAATGTTATTGCTGTTACTCGAAGGAGGACGCCAGCGTGGTGATTTGCTTGGGCCCTGCCAGCCATGGGAAAACTTCTTTTTTTCCGCTCATGATGTTTATTCTCATTGTTGTACTCTGTGCGTCCCTACTCCTGGTGGGCTTCTCCTGCAGAGGATAATAATAATGAATCGTAAAGTTTCGAGACGTAACGATATAATATTATCATCCCTCGGGCTCTATTGCCTGATTATTGGCCCCCAATATTCAGCTCTTCGACTTGCTTCTTCTTCTGTGTGTATACCGTACGTACAACCTACCCGAGATCTATTGTCTTGATAAATTGTTCCGCTTAATTATAGGTACGGCGTACCCTAATACAACCATGTACAAGGGTCAAAAAGATCGAACGTAAAATTATCCATAGATACAACAAAATATCATGGTTATTATAATGATTCAATCAGTATCAATATTCGAAGGCACGTTACGTACCCTCGCCAGTCGTATACGCGTATGATTAACGATCCGAGCATCGACAGTTCGTACACCTCTAACTAATTGCTCATCCGCTAATAGAATATAAAACTCAACCTTGAAAACATTACAGCCCTCGACGGTCCTTGCCCTCCTGCAGAAAAACAGAGCCCACCAGACTGATAATATTGTGATGTCCCTCGTCGAACGCCGGAAAATTACCTTTGACAGAAAAAACCACCCATAAACACAAAAACAACGCAAAAAGCAAGAAAAAAAAAAAAAAAAAAAAAAAAAAAAAAAAAAAAAAGGGATTGAGGGGTTGAATGATAACCCCACACAGAAGGCGTTTTCCCAGTGCGGTTTCTCTATTTCTCCGGGCAGTTCTCGTCGTATCGTTTCTTAACTCCGGCGCGCAGCTAATGGTCCGGGAGATATGATTTTTTGCTAAACGTGTAGGTAGTATACGGTTCTGTATCCATACAGTTGTCGTAGAGCCGGGGGCCGTGGCAAGTCGGGGCAAGGGGCTGAGCTTTTGTCTCTCGAGTAAATCGAGTTGGCTATCCGACGAGCGAGCCCCGCGGGTACGTCGGTGTCTTATTGCCGTGTGCGCTGGGCTGGGGCTAATTGAGACGCTGCTGATATAAAAAAGTTCAAGTATATATGTGTGTCTTTTCCACTGCTCCCGGTGAATTTGGGCTATTTGTAGTACACGAGAAAGGGGGGGGGGGGGTATCTCTGCTATTCGGGGGATTGAATTTGGCAGTGTCTTTTTAAAAACTGGTCGTGCAAAACGACGTGTACGATATATTTTATAAATGAGCATATTTCAGTGGTATAACATGTACAAAACTGTTTTTGAGGCTGTTGGTTATCTGTTACAGCTTATCCAGTAGAGCGGAATTACAGAACTGGTACCTATAGATTCAGGTCCAAGATATAACTCGGTTCACAATTACTTTGTACTTAGTGATTTAGAGTGAATTATTAGATTGAATGACGTCTTGAAAAATACACGTATTTTACCTATTTTTTCTAGCACAAAACTTTGTACAATACTACGATACAAGAATTCTAAGTGTCCGTATATAGTTTCATAACTTACTAGGGCTGCACGAGATAAAAAGAGTAATCTTGATATTGTCTTGTCTTGTTTTTTAAGACAAGAGTCGAAACAAGATTCATTTTGGAATTTCAAGACAATACCAAGAGTGTGACCTCAATAATATCGATCTTGACAATATTCTTGTCCATTTTTCTACTACAAAAAAAATCAAATAATACATTAAAAAAAAAAAAAAAATCCGATTTATAAATAAAATGCAAGTATGGTAAACATAAGTTTCAGAAATTATCTTAATAAATTGATAGATTTAATTTATTTAGATTACATCTTGCGTAAATGATATATGTACAGATAGATTAAGTGTTTATTTATGCAATTTGTACGAAAAAGCAGTTTCATATAACATTTTTTAAATTTTGCATCATAAGAAAGTTAATACACGTTCACTTTTAATACATATTTCTGATAAGTAATTTACCTATACAGATGTCACAAACAAACAATGCTAGAAATAAGTATTGCCTTCATGGCTTCATATTTTTCATTTGTGTAGTAGTAAAAGTACACCGTTCAAAATCTATTCAATTATAAACAGGAAACTTCTGTTACAGACTACACACGTTTTGTGAAAATTATATTTTACACGAAATTCGTATTAAGAGTACACAAATCTTATGCTATTTAGCCATTGTACTCGTACAACTATTTTGTGTGCGAAAGTACACATATTGTGTAATTTTTACAAATAATAAGTGTAAAATAGCAAACTGCACACAAATTTTAACTGTGTATTTATGTGTGTATTATATGATAAAATAACCGAATATGAAGACATTATTATTATATTACTTGTCATTATATTACATGATATACGTATACGTTATTAAACACCAGTCTAAGTTTCAAATGTAAGATAAGTCTAGTCACGAACCATAATCTCCTTATTTCTTACTTTGTTGCTGATCGCTAACTGCTCAGTATGATACGTGTTCATTCGATGGATGATTAGATTACAGTATCACACTGTAAACAAAACATCAGGGGAGGTGCGCATCTCATTGCGCAGTATAGAGTGCGCAGCTCAGTGAGTTCACTGACACAGCTGACTCACCTTGCTCAGCTAAGTCAGCTCACCCCATGTTTCGTTAACGGTCTGGTCTAATCATTCGTCGAGTAAACACGTATTATACTGAGCAGTAAGCGATCAACAACAGCGTAAGAAATAAGGAGATAATGGTTCGTGAGTAGAATTATCTTACTCTTCAAACTTAAATAAGTAGTTTTTAATAAGGTATACGTACTATAGAATGTAATTATATAATATAATAAGTAATACAAGTAACACAATAATAATGTATACATAGTAAAGTCAGTAAATTGACTACATAATATTATATGCATGTATTGTATTGTATTTATTTTAATGGGAGGGGGTACGCATTTACACCGCTACGCCACAATACTAATCTATGCATATATGTCAAAAGCGAGCTATTTTGGTGTGTAAAATAGGGTTTTGAAAATTTAGTATTTAGAATATTTCAATTATTTTGTCTACGTTATGTGAGGTCCAACTATAGCCGACAACTTTGGACCCGGCTCTATAGTCACTTTAGGAAAACCCATGTTAATTTTCATGGGATTTTTAAAAAACTTCAAAAAAGCATTACAAACCTGTCATTACCGTAATGGTACTTGATTGGCTATTCTGAAGGCCCAAATAGGAATTTTTCAATGAAATTTAGTTTGATACATATGCATACACAAATCCGCCGTACACTATGGTCACCCTAATGATAATTCAAAATACCTTTAAGATTGGGGTAATTACGGTAATTATCGCTTATTTTAGTCAACAGAAGTCTCTATATGCCCGATGACACTAAAACTATAAGCATTTTAATTATGCTTGCTCGCTCTACTATACAAAATGATCAAATCCAAATGTCAAAGAATGGACCACTTGGCCCAACTAAATCATTCGTCTCGTGCAATTCAAAAGTCTTAATACTAGGCTTCACAATTAGAACGCCTGGTACATTTCAAAATTTTTTTTCTTAACGGTCTAAATAACTAGAATGGGTGCTAGAAGGTTCAGAATGGAAAATAGATACAGCTCAAAAAAATAAAAAAGTTATCACATGGGCAATATAAGTTGCTAAAAATGAAATTTTTAAATGCTTCCTATTACTCTCTAAATGTCTTCGAGTGAATTTTCACTCGTATCGAGTGAGAATCCGGTCACTCGTACTCGAGTTAAAAATTAACTCGATACGAGTGAAATTTC
>JAPYYV010005895.1:0-14883 GCA_030522625.1 Copidosoma aretas | reverse complement strand
ATTTTCTTACTTTAAAATTTGTAAGAGTCATTTTTAACTTTCTTACGTTAAGATACAAATTATAAAGTAAAGAAAAAATTTTCCCATGGTCGGGCTTGAACCCCGGCCCTCGGCGTGACAGTCAGGTAGACTACCGACTGTGCCACCGAGGGCCCGGTAGTCCTTTGCACTAACATCACTATTTCAAAGTGCACATTTTTTGGATGATAATAAGAGTGGCTCCTTAGGTACGCAGCAGCGGATGTAATCCTTTTAGTGCTCACAGATAATTTCTTTAAATATTTAGTATACCGTAAACCCTTTTCAGGTCCACTAGATAACTGGGCACCTTAAAAATTCCTTAAAAATGTCTTAACGGTCCACACTCTCGGCAGCCTGGAGGGAGTAAAAAATTTGCTTGAGCTGGAGGGGGTATACGCGCACGCTGGTGGGGGTAAAAAAGTGCTCGTCGAACAGCACGAGCTAGAGGGGGTAAAAAATTCACGAGCTGGAGGGGGGGTAAAAAATCCACGCGCTGGAGGGTGTAAAAATCTGCTCGTCCAACAGCACAAGGGAGAAAATTTGCCCCGGCCAACAGATGACGCTGGAGCAAAAAAATTTTGCTCGGCCGACAGATGGCGCTGGAGGGAGTAGGTGGGCTGGTACCACAGGTGGGCTGGGACCAACGTGGGTTGGTACCAGCATAGCTTACCTACTGAAAGGAGATTTATTGGTGAGTTGCTCTGCTTTATGAAAATGAATAAATACGTCGAAGAGAAAGATCTGGCAATCTCCCTCATGAACGAGCATCTCAAATGAGTAAATTACAATTTAATATATTTATAACATTAAAATCCATTGATTTCTGATAATGTTTTGATCATTGTTAGTCTTTCGGTCGTTTGTCTTTTCAGAAAAAACAGTAAAATGGGGTAAGGCAAGGGTGCCATTTACGGTGCTTTGTCCAAAAAATAAAGTTTTATATTTTTGCTGGAAATTTTTTTGTTGGTAAACTATTCGCTCGGTGCAGCAATCTGAAGCAGCGACGCCTGCATGCGTAAAAACGGCGGTGCTAACTCATTAGAATAACATAGCCTCTTATCAGCAGTGTTGGCTTCGCATTCTTAGATTTTGGCCCCGACCAATCACAAGCCAAGTGGAGGACGCATATGTTCGGTCAGACATGCCCGAGTTCGATCCAGCGGAAAGTTCCTAGTCTCTATCATTTCAGCAGACTGGTCGATCACACGTGGCTGTGTGCATAACGGTCAGGTGTAAAAGTAAATAATTGATAATATTATTTTAAGCAAGTATTTTGCAGAAGACTTTGACACATAGATTTCTGCGAAGGTGATTACGGTCCAAGAAAACACATTTACTCGTAGTTCTCCAACAAGCGGTACCCAGTCATATTGCCGACAGGAGATTCGAAATTATTGAAACCAAATAAATCATTCCCAAGTAACTTTAACCTAATAAACAAATGAAATATACTTCTTTAACCCCATAACTCAATAGTCCGAGTATTTTTAATCTCAAAGACTACTAAGAAAATTATTAAAAAATAAGAAATTTTTTTTGCCTTTCTTAATTACATAAACTGACTCTCAAACATCCCAAGAAACTTTAACCTAATAACCAAATGAAATATGCTTCTTTAACCCCGTAACTCAATAGTCTGAGTATTTTAAATCTCAAACACTATAAAGAAAATCATTAAAAAATAAGAAATTTTTTTTGCGTTTCTTAATTATATAAACTGAATCTTAAACAATCAATTCCCAGTTATTCAATCGGTTTGATAGACTTATCTCTTATTAATTTAATAAATGAACAAAGACTCAAGCAATCAATCTTTAGTTACCTAATGGCTCAATTGGTTTTGTTTTTGTTAATTAAATGAATAAACTAAATCCCAAGTGTCTATAGCCCAGTTACCCAGTGGGCTTGCTTAGCTTTACTTTAGTTTCATAATTAAATAAGCTATATTCCAAGAAATTCAGCCCCGTTAACCCAATAGGTTACTAGGCTTTATTTTTGTTATTCAAATAAATAACCTAAATTCCAAGCAATCAATCCCTGGTTACCTAATTGGCCTAAAGCTTATCTTTTAATTGCAGTTAATTTTCAGCGAACCAATAATAGGCTCGCTTGGCTATACTTTTTTTTTAAACTTAAATAAACTAAAAACCAAGCAATCAATGCCTAGAGACCTAATCGGCTAACTTGTCATGAAAAATATTATTTATTAAGTAAATAATCTATATGACAAGTATCTAATCGCCAGGTACCTAATCGGCTCGCTATAGGCTATACTTTTTTTTTGATAGTTAAATATACTAAATGCCAAGCATTTCATCCCCAGAGACCTAATCGGCTAACTGGGCAAAAATATTGTTTATGGAGTAAATAAACTATATATGCAAAGTAATTAATCTACAGTTACCCAATCAGCACGCTAGGCTATACTTTTTTTAAAACTTATATAAACTACATCTAAAGTGATTAATCCCCAGTTACCCAATTTGCTTGCTTGGCTTTACTTTTATTTTATTAAATAACTAAATCTCAAGCAATTAATATCCAGTTACTAAATAGGCTTGCTTGGCTTTAGTTTTGTTTTTTTATTAAAGAATTTATATGCCAACTGAACATTACTCAAGCTAACTCACTTTAGTTAGCCAAATATTCTAAATTGTTTAATCGTTCAATTAAACAATATATAATAATTTAAGACAGCGAAGGAAGTTAGGCAAATATGCTAGCTTGTTCAGAGGGGTATTTTGAATGTAACATTTAGAGCCAACACTTAATTAAATATATCCTCTAAAATTTTTAATTTTTGAAGCAGATTAACGAAAGGAGATCTAAAGTAGCTGTTTAAGAACAGTTAGAACAGCAAAGGTATATATTTATGTATTATTATTTGAACTTTTTAGAACAACCATCGGAAAAGAGAGCCTCCACGAGCTGAATAGTGATAATGGTATTGGAGATATGGAGTTTGCGGTATCAAAACACCCTGTTGTTAAGAGTACTCAATTTAAACATCCGGATATCCACAAAACCACGTGGACCTTCCCAGACGGCATGACTAAGTATCAAATCGATCATGTATTAACTGATAAGAGATATATAGCTTCAACATTCTTCATGTCAGGTCATATAGTGGGGCTGACTGCGATTTGCACCATTTCCTGCAGGTAATAGCTAAGGTTAGCACGCGTCTTACGGTAGCCGAAAAGCATCACTCAACTAAATCTGAAAAAAATTCACACTAGAAAAACTAAAAGACTTCAATAAACTCATAGAGTACCGAAAAGAAATGAATAACTGCATTGATGATTAAGTGGCGGGATCGTTAGATCAGGAACTAGAAGTCGATGAAAAGTGGGAAAATTTTAAAAATATGATCAAGAAATCGGGAAACAAGATAGTGCGACACAAATTTCCGAAAATATATAAGCCATGGCTCGATGACGAGCGTAGAAAGTTAATAGAGGTCCGTGGAAAGTCTAGAATAGTACATCTGAACAGTAAGAATGAACTAGCTCTAGAAAACTAAAAAAATGAAGAACAGCAGCAAGCAGGGTGGTACGGGAAAATAAGCATGAATAAGAGAAATAATAAATTATTACTATAACGGAAAATTATAAAAAAAACAATCTGCGTGAATTGTACTAAAGAATTAATGCAACCCGAAATAGGTATCAGAATCGAAATGTTTTTATTAAAGACGAAAATCGCAATATGATCGTGGATGACGGGAAAGCATTATCAAGATGGAAAAACTACTTCAATAAATTACTTATTGCGCACAGAAATAACAAGAAAAGAGAGCCTCAAGACATTCTTACCGCGGAAATAGAGGTAAATAAACTGGCACTTAGAGAAGTAGAGCAAGCGATCCATAAACTTAAAAACAACAAAGTGGCGGGGATAGACAGCATACCCCGGAAGCTGATCAAGGGCGGAGGGAAACGGTTGAGTATGGATGTACACAGAGTAATTAAACAAATTTGGCGAGAGGAACGAATGCCCAGGTAATGGACTAAGTCAGTCATTATTCCAATTTTTAAGAAAGGGGACAAGTCCGTTCGTAATAACTACAGGGGTATTTTATTACTTTCGACCTGCTATAACGTTATATCTAATGATCTCTTGGACAGATTAACCCACTTCGCGGAAGATATCATAGGAGACTATAAATGTGGGCTAATACGTAACAGAGCCACTATTGACTAAATATTCAAAATCAGACAATTAATCGAAAAACAATAGGAGTTTAACAAGAAATTCGGGCAACAGTTTATAGACTTTAAAAAAGCGTACGACTCAACTATCAAACTAAAAATGTACCATATTTTGATCTCTCTTGGGATTCCAAAGAATTTAGTAGCTCTGATACGCTTTTTGATACAAGACAGCAGAGAGAGGGTTTTCGTTAAAAACAAACTTTCCGAACCGTTTATAATACGCGAGGGGTTCAAACAAGGGGATGCGTTATCTCCGTTATTGTTCAGGAAGATAAAAGTGGAATATCTCTAAACAGGACGACTCAAATACTGGGATACACGGGCGATTTCAAAATGCTGGATGACAGCGAAGAAATTATATTATGCAACACGGAAAAATTGATCGAAAGAGGAGGAGAGGTTGGACTCGAAAATCTTGAAATAAGCGAAGATAATACTAAATACGCGATTGACAGTAGAGTGATTGATTCGAGTGTAATCACGTTGAGAGTAGGGGGAAAATCGTTCGAGAGAGTTTCAAAGTTTAAGTATCTTGGGGTTAATATTAATGATACTAATGATTTCCGGGACGAGATTAAACAGAGATTACGATCAGCAAACGCTTGTTATTATGGGGTTAGTAAACTGTGGAAATCGCGACTCATTTTAAAAAAGCTTGAAAAACGTATTTATAAAACGATTATAATTCCGGTCCTACTGCACGGAAGCAAAACGGGGGCAATCACAAAAAGCGAAGAACAAAAATATGAAGTATTCGAGAGAAAAGTGCCCAGACTGATAATTGGGGCCAAAAGGGACGAAGTGAACGGGGAATAGAGGATTTTGCATAATGTGGAGGTCGAGGAATCACATGGAGAGCCAATCTTAAGCCAGGTCATAAAAGGACGTAGACTGCGGTATGGACTGGATACGTCTAAACCAAAAATGTATAGCTATAATTACACCTATAAAAAGTAGCTGTTATTATAGCTATAATCACCTATAATGTAGCTATAAACGACTTTATTGAAAGCTATTAAATATAGGTGCGTACAGCTGTGAATTTTGAGCACATTTTTTATATAAAAATTTGTTTCCAAATCTGTTGAATCAATTTTTGTCAAAAGAACAACATCCGTAATAGGTGTTATCACGGTTTTATACTTTCAAACAAAAATGATTTATGCTATTTGGAAACAAAATTTCATCTTAAAAATGAGCTCAAAGTTTACAGCTATAAACTCTATATTTTATAGCTATTAATAAAGTCGGTAATAGCTACATTAGAGGTGATTATAGCCATAATTACTGCTACTTTTTTAGATGAAATCATAGCTATGAATTTTTGACTGAGATTGCTAGGATGGGAATGCACAGAACCGCGTATAGGATCATGATCGGGAAACCAGAGGGAACTAGACCTCTCAGCAGACCAGATCAAAGATGGAAAGATAAAAGAGTTAGAACCCTTAAAGAAATGGATAAGTTAAATAGTAGGTCGTGGTTAGATGAAGCCGAGGACACGGAAGAATATCGGAAAATAGTTCACTGGGCACTGAATTTTCGAATTCCTAATGCCACTGTATAATAATAATAATAATAATAATAATAATAAATATTTAAAAGAACTTTTAATCTTATCAGCTTAGTAAGCATTGACTCCTTACAATAATATTCATTTTATTTACAATAAAAATAATAAATAGTAAATAATAATTGTTGCTCATATTTGGTTTATGCACTACATAAACAATCAACTAAATACCATGTACTCCGGAAGTTGAGTATGATGTATTGTAAGCAACAAAGTGTCAACTGATGAAAGGTTATTATATTATAGTTTTGTGTCTAGAATCCGCTCCACTTGATAATTTTACATAAAAGCAGCGTAATATACTTAAAGTGTGATTGCTTAATCATATCATGAGACATTACATTTTTAGCAACTAACAAATTTTTTTGCTTTCTCGTAGAGGAAGCTTTGTATCGGTAAAATCTTGAGTTTTCTTTAGAATATGTCAGAAATTTTTTTTGCAACGGTTAGAATAGAAGAACACCAATTTTAGTAAAAGTATGCTTGTTTGTGTGTGTGTGTGTGTTTGTGTGTGTATGTGTGTGTGTGTGTGTGTGCGAGTGCGTGCGCGTGTAATTAGTCGTATCTTAGAAACCTTTTAACCAATTACAATCATCGAGGGCTTAAAATGTTTGGTTTTATGTCCTCATACCGGCTTCGAAAGGAAATTCATATTACATACCTTAAAAAGGTTGTTAAAACGATTTTTGATGTCAAAGCCGATGGTTGGTTTTCGTGTTGCTGAAATGCAAAAATGACTACATGGTTTCCTATATGGTTTTCCCGTGTTGCAAATCCATGTGGTTTTTTTCAATCTAGTATTAAGTATTAATACTACGTAAGGCATTTACCTTTCAAGAACGTGTGTACATTAACCCGCGATAGCTTTATTCATGAACTGCAAGATGCGGTACGTATTGTCAATATCAGCTTAAAAAAAACCACATGGATTCCCCACATAGGAAAACCATGCAGGAAACAATGTGGGAGATTGTTGCGTTTCATCAACACAAAAATTAACCTTTGATTTTGATGTCAAAAATCGTTATAATAACCTCGATAAGATATGTAACTTCAATTTTTTATCCAAGCCACCATAAGGATATCAATTGAAATAATAATCACCTTGGATCATCCAAAATCTCTTAGAGGGTTTTTGAGAGACGGCAGATTATTTAACAGAATCTTAGTATGATAGAAGCTAGACAAAAGAAGGTACGTTGATGATGTGAAATGGAAAATAAAGCTATTGTAGGGCTTTATGAGAAATATTTATGAAGAAAAATAAAATTTTAATTAGATTTTTGGGCATCAAAAAAATGTTATTGCAACCTTAATTACGTATAAAACTTAAATTTTCTGTCCAAGTAGGTATGGAGACATAATCAAAACATTTTGAGCCCTAGATAATTAAAATTTGTTAGAGATTTTATGAGATTTAACTAATTACACGCGCGCACACACGCACACACACACACACACACACACACACACACACACACACACACACACGCACACAGAGAGAGACAGATTTTTCGATTTTACGAAGTCTTCTAGTTTTTTGGGTCTCTGTGTTTGACGTGTTGATTGCCTGAGATTCACTTCCTCTTCAAAATCATCATCAGATTCTCTAGGCTGCTCAGACTCTCCAGTTGGTGTATTATTGTCCAACTCCATGCGTGAATTGTCGAGAATGTCCTCGACTGGTGGTTGGAGTTGGTGAGGGCCTCGAATATCTTTCTGGATTTTAAACATCCTTATCATCGAATGGTAAGTATACAACATTGCGCTTCCTTTCTGCTTTCATAAAAATCACATCACGGGATGAGAAGACCTTTTTCCGCTGTTGGTCCCAAAGCCTGTAACCTTTCTGATTTGTACAATAGCCTAATAAGTAACATTCAGTTGCTTTGAAGTCAAGTTTGTTCTTCCTGGAGTTGGAAATATGTGCAAACGCCTTGCAACCAATAATTTGTACGTTTGACAGGTCTGGCTTCTGCCCTGTCCAAACTCCTTCGGGTGTCCTACCATCCAGGCTGTCCTTTTGTGAGCGATTTTTCAGATAGGCGGCAGTCGCCACTGCCTCTGTCCAGAATCTCTTGTCCAAAGATGACTCCCGAGCATGCATCTTGGACGAGAGCCAATGTCTCTGGGCCCGTTTTTCACTTACTCTGAATGAAGCTTTCACTAACTTGACTTTCATACAGGCCTCACATTTTTCAAGTTTGTCCTTGAAGAAGTGTATTCCTGTTACTGCATCACTGTTCTTCTTACTGCCCATTCTCTTGTGCCAGAGGTTTCTGTCAGCAGTGACCTTTGCCTGACTGGTCATACACAGTGCACTCGATAATTGTTTTTTTTTGTGGAGTTACAGTTCCTGCAAAGTTTAACTTAAAAACACCATTGTTCTTGGCACTGGTGGTAAGAATCACTCTATTGTTATTGTCTTTGACCGAGCACTTGTTTGCGTAACAATTCACATTAAAGCCTTTTTGCGTTATGGCTCTAACAGACACAATGTTAGTGTTTAACTCGGGGACTAAAAGAACATCACTCAATTGTACTTTATGCGCACCTGAGGGGACTGCACGTTTAATACTACGTCATCAGATCCTTTGACCGGGACACGCTACTTGTCTGCTACGATCACTTGTTGCGTCTTAGAGTCGCGTAAATTCTGCATCAGTGAATCGTCTCGGCACATGTGCTTAGAGGCGCAGGAGTCCAAAATCGACTCTGTTGACTGGCGCTCTCTCCCTCTACCGTACTTAGTAATGTGCACATTACTTCTATTTCTTGTTCGCTGTCGTTCGCCGCATAGTTAGCTATGTTCGCGTTTATGCCTGTACGCTTCTTGGGCTTATGGCAGTCGTGCGAAAAATGGCCGACTTTATTGTAATTGAAGCATCTAACCTTGGCTCTTTCGTCGCGCTGCTTGGGCCCCCGCCCCGCTCCTCTGCCAGCAGCCCTCTTGTAGAAGCTTCTTGTCGAATTTTCACCAGCGAAATTTTCTGTGCACCCTTCCTGTCGCTCGGCGTACCTCGTGTCCCTCAATTTTTCCACTGCGCTTGCTTGGACATTTTACTCTTCAATCATGTGGCTCGCACATTCTTGGACTTATTACAATCCTAGGTCAGGCGTGCACCTGGGCCCATAACATGATATTATTTCATATGAAGACAGAAGTCTGCGGAAGTGAATAATAGGCTGCGAGGTGAATAACTAGGCACGTGCTGTATATATATATATATATATATATATATATATATATATAAGTGCATTCTTTATTGGACTTTGTGGAAACCGTGCTTACAGCGCAACAGACGACGGCGGACTGACTGCTCGGGGTTTAGCTGCGTGTACTGCATGTGTGTTGGACGCTAGTATGTATGTCTATCTGTATATGTGTGTGTACATTAATCTTTATAATTGTCATTTACATGAGATCTAACAGTGAGTAACGTCTATGAAAATATCGCTGGATGGAGTACCTCTCGAGGGCAAAGCAACTTTAGACCGGTACCCTTAATTTATTTACAGATAATATGAGTAGATGATGAGTGGATTCAGAACAATACAGGAGGTGTCAAAGTAGAAAAATTAAAAATGCACTGTCTTAAATTTTTTGTTGATTTTGCGCTGTGCGAGGAGCATCCAGAAGACACAAAATGAATGATAAAAGACCTTCGGGGCCATTCATATATGACGTTACGCTGCTAGGGAGGATGAGGGTTTTGGACTTTGTTGAGGAAAGCAGGGTCCGACACATATTGATTTCATGCAGTTGTTAATTGAAGTGAAAAACAAGTCACAATACTCGAGAAACACTAAAATCGCCAAAAACAAAAAAATTATTCCGAAAATACTTTAACCACATGACTCAATAGACTTCAACCTAATAACACAGGAGACAACAAATAATCGAATTAAAGATTAAAAGTGATGATGATGAAAAAAAAATTATTGATTAACGAAGGGAACAGTCAATTCCCAGAAACTCTAACCACATAACTCAGACTGTAGCCTAATAACGCAGGGGAAAGAATTATTGCATTAAAGATTTAAAGTAATGATAATTAATAAATAAGTTAATAATCAACACGCGAAAAAACTAAATCCAAGCAACTTTAATCACATAACCCAATAGACTGTAACCTAATAACCCAAAGGAACAATAAACAATCGATGGAAGATTAACTATAATGATAAATAATTAATGCATTAATACATAGCGAGCGAAACAATTAATCATAAGCAACTTTAACCACACAAGCCAGGAGACTTTAACCTAATAACCTGGAGGAAAGCAAATATTCTAATCAAAGATTTAAAATATGATAATTGGTAAATATAATAAATAAAATAAATGCCCAGCAAAAGAACTAATATAAAGCAACTTTAATAACATTACCCAATATACTCCAATCTAATAATTCGGAGGACAACAAATAATAGAAATAAAGATTCAAAATAATTATGGTAAATGAATGAATGAATGAATAAATAACAAGCGGAACAATTAATCCAGAGTTTCTTTTTCCACATAAATTAATAGACTTAAATCTCAAACCTAGAATACAAAATCTAAGTAATTAAATCAAAAATTATTTAATGTTAAAAATAGTATTTAAAGATTTTTAGGACAAGCAACAAATACCCGGTATAACTATAACTAGAACACTTGATTTTCAGCATTTTTTCTGCTAGAAAAAAAATTTATATTTTAAATAAATTTTATCCAGTGATCCAATACGCTCTAAAAATTATCTCTTCGGGATAATAACAATTCATTTGAAAATATAAAGTAAAAACACCAGACTGTATTGGGTAACTTAGGATTATCGGATAGGGGTATTGATAATTTATTTAATCAACAAAAGTAAAGCTCTAGAGAGTATTGGGTCACTAAATAGTATTTATTCAAAATATTAATTTTTTTTCTCGCGGTCAAAATGCTGAAAATTGAGTGATTTGGTTTCTGGGTATTTGCTGCTCGCCCTAAAAAAGTTTTTATTACATTTTTTTAACAATAAAGAATTTTTAATTTAATTTCTTGTTGTCCCCTGGGTTTTAGATTTAAGTCTAGTCAGTTATGCAGTTGAAGTTGCTGGAAATGAATCGTCCAGCTTGTTATTTATTTATTAATTCATTCACTATCATTATTTTCAATCTTGAAGTTGGTTATTTTTTGTCCCCTTGGGTTATGAGGTTTAAGTCTATTTAGTTATGCGGTTAAAGTAGCTTGAAATGAATTGTTTAGCTCGTTACTCAATATTTATTCAGTATTCATTTATTATCATTATTTTTAATCTTCAATCCAATTATTTGTTGTCCTCCAAGTGATAAGATGAGAGTCTATAGGGTAATGTTATTAATGTCGCTTCATATAAGTTGGTCCGCTCAGCATCTATTTTATATATCATACTTACTAATTATCATACTTTAAATCTTTGATCAGAATATTTGTTGTCCCGCAGATTAATAGGTTAAAGTCTACTGGGTTATGTGGTTAAAGTTGCTCATGATGAATTTTTTTGCGTGCTATACATTAATGCATTTATTAATTATCCACCAATTTTTAAAATCTGAATAAATTCAGGTCGAATAAGTAATCAAAGTAATACGTTATTTTTTTTTCAACATCAATTTTTTTTTTTTATAGAATTTTTAAAATTGAAATCGTTCATAAATATCTTTCAAGAGCACCGCAAGATTTAATAATAAGACATCCTTGTAGCGCTTGGAAAAACCTTCGATTAAAAAAAAAAGTTAAATTCGGTTCTAGTATAACCGAGATATGGCCAAAAAACAAAAAAACTCAAATTATTTTTTTTCGAGGTCAGGTTTGCATCTTTGGGGTTGAAAATTTACTCATAACATCCATTTTTCATGCTGAATATCGTTGTATTTGTTTATTACGTTTCTTCTAAAAGCACTTTTTACTATACGGCTACGCCCTTCAACCCACAAAATGGTTGTGCACATTCGCAGTCTATAAATTTTCGATGGATTTGTGAATTGTGCGTATATTTAATATGCGATATATTGCTTACTTCGTTAAGGCCCCAGTTCAGTGCAGCTACTATATACAACTTTTTGAGTGCAACAGACGCATCGTCTGTCACATATTTTCTATTACCCTATCTATAGTTATACTTTGCGCTTATACGTAGTGTATGCACGCGATGGTAGTGGCAGCAGTAGCTTGTCGAGTCGTCACATTCGTCACACGTTCCGCGTTCGAAAGCTTAAAGTCAATGAGGTCAAAATGTATAAACGTAGAGATAACACTGTCGAATACGAACTGTTCATATCATTCTAGCTGCACGGAGAGAATTCTCATACTGCTGTAGTATAGTTCTCTACGTACTACATTCGTATACAGCACCGCATACTGCGTTTGCTCGAGTGTCATACCAAATCAGTATGTTAGCGAGCAAGCTCAGCATGGCAAGATGTATAGTAAGTATACAACTAGCCTACTGCAGTATGCACTGCTGTATCTATCGCAGTACACGGGAGACCTGTATTACAGCAGTGTGATAGTTCTCTCCGTGTGTCATATGTATTCTGACTTTTTTCTGTTGTATTTTGACTATTTTCAGGAACTGCTCTTATTGATTCTACTCCAGCACCCTGCACTGCTCCAAAATTAGGTCGTTTATTTGCAAATGTTTCTATTGCGGCTGCAATTTTTTGGAACTAATTTGAGTAGAATATACATGGTATTATGCATAAAGCACGGTCCTCTACGACACTCTTACACTTTTATTGCAATGCAGTTTATGTAAGAACAAGTCTCAACATATTCAGACATGTATGTCCTAACGCGTATATGCATGTATATGAGCATGCGCGTACGCGTAAAACACGTATGTGTGCACATGTCCATTTGCGTACACGTTCAAGCCATATATGTGCATCCGTCTAAACATCTGCTAAAAACTGAAAGTACAACTTCAGAACCGAATATTTTTGTTTCATAAGCAGTGTGTGATGCATCATTCCGATCAGTTTTAAATTATCATGTATTATAACTAGCACCACTTAACATGAAATTTGACGTACTAGCAATAATACCAGAGACTATAATATTTAATTGTAAAATCAATAATAGAGTACATTTTACAGAATCAGAAGAGCTTATATGTGTATGCAATTGATTCACGATCTAATTTCTCAAAAATTATACTACTTTCTCATTTAAGATTTAAAATTCACTTGCACAATATTTTCTTTATAGAACTTTGTTAATTTGAAAAATAATTGCCTAAAATTAGAATTTAGAGAATAAATAAAAAGAATGAGAATTTACAAACTGAATAAATAAACATTGATTTTATTTTTCCCTAAATATTATTGAAATCAATATGTTTAATTAAATGTTAGAAGGGTTGATGCGTGCAGAGAATAGAGTATTTAAAGAAACAAAGTAGTTGTTATGTCGGGCGAGTGACATATACGTTTCGGGCCTAAGTTCGCGCTTAATAACCCGGGTACTATTACGTAGCTATGGTTCTGGTAAAACGCGTAGGCGGTAGCCGTTGAAATGCAGGTGCGTATATCGTGGATACTCTATTCGCGAGGGCATGAGGTCCTCTCGGACATGAGGCCCGTGATAGAGCGTGATACTATTCGAGAGGGCATGAGGTCCTCTCGGACATGAGGCCCGCGACAGTGCGTGATACTATTTGATTCGCGATCCTTTTTAGCGCGGAAATAATCAAATTTACAAGGGCGTGGGACGTAGAAACGCGGAATCACGAGGGTCTGTTAAGAAACGGACCTGGCGGGTTTAAATTTACTTACTTTTATCAGCCACTCGTAAGGGGTACACGTGGGTACCGGGGAAAGAGAGAAAGGCTATTGTGTGATGGCTCGGTCGTATCTCTGTCAGTTTTTTTCTAGAGATCTGCTTGGCGGCCCTGGCGCTGTTGGGCCTGGAGATGATGCTCGGCGCTCTGGCAGCGATTGACCCAGAGATAGTGCTCGATGGCGCTCTGGCAGCGATTGACCCTAAGATAGTGCAGTACTCTGGCAGAGTTAGACCCAGACTGAGTGCTGTGTAGCAACTGACTTGTTGGATGGTAGATGGGACCTTTTATAGCCAAAATTATCTCTTTTCCGGTATTTTTCACAGCGGCGGCTAAGGGCGTCGGGAAGAAGTTCCATGGCGGTGGCGGAGGAAACGGCTGTCGAATCAGATTGCGAGTTTTCCGGGGCCCGCCTTGGTGGAGTTTCTCTTGCCACTCGAATTCGAGTGCGTTATCTCTCTGGCCCAAAATCTTAGGGACTCTTTCTTCCGACGTCCTATGCCAGAGAGAGGTGCAGTGGACCAGCTTATCTTCCGCTCCCGCCTCTCTTTACAATCTTGAAACGATTACAAGTTTTTTTAGAACTAAATATTAATAATAATCGCGTGCTCAGGCCGATAACAGAAGTAAAAAATTGTCCCTAACTCATTCAATCAAGTTCGTCAAAACTTAAATGGAAGAAAATGCACGATTTGGCGTTTTCATTATGTAATAGGTTGATACCTTGCAGTAGTACTGAAGCTTGATTAAATGATGTTTGACGGGTTGCGGTTACTGAAAGTAAAAGTAGTATACTTAATAATGGTAGGACTGTACCATAATTCTTTTCAACTTATATTCAACTTAACACTAATCATATCTACTTATACTGCAATTAACATTTCTGATTATAATTATTATACCGTATGAGTTACCTTGAGGTTGACACGTTGGTATCGTTATTGTTGCTGACAATATATCCGCAGTTGTAGAAAATAAAGGTGCGCGTGTAAAGATGCAATCTCGTTCCTATATCGGTCTGTGCAGGCAAGGATGGATGGTAGGCGAGGAAAGGTATAGGTGAAAGATTACGGAGATGCACTGTTCGTAGCTCTAGCTCTGATATCGTGGGTAGGTCAAAAAAAGGTATTCGCTCCGAGAATGAAGTTGGAGGGGATAAGAGAGTCTACGCCAGCGTCCATGATGGCGAAAATGCGCGATCTAAAGGTACGCCACTGCACCAAATCAAGTGGAAGAACTTGTTTTTATGGAATATCTTGATAAATCGGAGTTATATTGAGAA